>JAWQRJ010004066.1:0-11392 GCA_033557515.1 Diorygopyx duplodentatus
TGAAATGCAGTTCGCACCATTAATTGTAACCAAAGTGGGCTGGAGCGCGTGCGTTCACCTGATCTTCTATGCGCTTCACTTCATCCGTACCCCTTCCCTCGGTTTCCTTGGCAAAAAGGAAGCAGATGGGGCGGCACATTCTAGCGGAAGAAGGGCGAGGATTAACCCAAAATTGAATGGTTTATCCCCCGAATCTGTCAGTTGCAGTGGAACGGAAGAAATCATGATGACACTTTCGTCACTAAATTCAGGGTCGTTGATGGGTTGCCTGTAAGCACTTTGATTTGAAGAGCCGTCACAACCCCATTTCCATGACAAAGTAAGATTAGTACTTGACGGTTGAAGGTCACACACAAGCTGACGTGGATAACAATTTGGATGTGGTTAAATCCAACAAATTTTGGGGCGGAATGCGGACTTCGGAAATTGAAAGTTGGGGGTAACAATCGCGTTTAGCCTCCACGAGTCGATAATAGGCGGGAAGAACAGTGCAGTGTTTCTCGATTAAGGCGAATCTTTCTATACTGACGTTTGGTCAGCCCTATATCGTAGTATAGAGCCAAAGCCTCCTCTTTGGTGAACGCTGTTTGAGCACTATCATCGCCATCTCTATCTTCAACTTCCTCAAGTTCATCCTCCAACAAACGACCAATGGCATCAGTGACACATTTTTTGCCTGTGGCTCGTAAAGCAGTCATAAGCGCAAACTGCAGCTCGTTGACGGAGTATTTTTCATTAACGAGCTGGGCCGTCTTTTAGAGCTTTCACTCAGTGTAGCAAAGTCTTTTTGTGGTCGGCCCCCGGATGTACCCAGGTGGGTTGGCTGGTTTTAGGTGATGTTGGAGCCCATTCAAAAAAACACTCATCAACCCAGAACTGATTTTATTTTAAATTTCGCCACTACTGTTCGAGACAATTGCCGTTCAAGTGACGCAATATGCTCATCGTCTATTGAAAACTGACCCGCGAAATAATTAGACAAACAATGAATACTTTTGTCGTCCGAATTGAACAAAAAATCAACAAGGACGCGATTTTTCACTTTGATCACTTGAGACATCTTCTCCGGTTGACGAGATACTGACTTGAATACTATAGGTAAATAACAGGAAAGGGGGGAGTTTGTCAACAACAGCCGATGCGAACCTTGATCTTGCTCGATTTTTGCGTTATAGTATGCTTGAATATGCTCATATATGTTCGCTTTTGACACGTGGCAATTGTAATTCGATGGGCTCCAAAGAATGTTTTGGATGTGCTACAGCTTCTGAGCACTTACCCAGATGCAGACGTCAAAAGAGTGCTCTCGCAGTTGCTAAGAAACATCTTTGGTATCTGTCAGAAACAAACATAGGATTAGCTTTTTTGGACGAACGTATTACTCAGGCTGATAAGGAAAATATGACTAAAAATTTAAAAACCAAACCTGCAAAGAAAAAGGAAATGAAACGATTAGAGTGTAATAACGTAGTTTTTGAAGGAAAAGACCTGAGCTATTTCGTTACTAATAAAACAAATACGTTCTTTGAATTATTTGTGATTCACGACGAGACAGAATACTGAAGTGATTCTCTAAGAAGCCATGTGGACGCTCTTAAGGTGGTGAATGATACCGCAGAAAGAGGGATTGCCCTGATAAAAAAGTTTAGCGAATCGATCAGGGACGAACAACAAAAACAATTCTTGTAGAGTGTAGACGAGCATCACAGAAAAGTCGTCACCAAGCGAACAAAAGAAGGGATTGCATCGTTCAAAGTTGATTAATATAACACAAGTTTTGCCTATCATACTACCTATTAATCTTAGTTTCTAGTTTTAGTATTATTTTATTTTGTGTTTTCTAGTTTACCCAATAAAAGTAATTAACATTGAAAAATCGTATTTTTTGCCTACTTTTACAAAACTAATCAAAGTGTGCAACCTCTAAATATTATCCAATCTTCTTGAAATTTGGCATATATATTTTTTACATCACTGAGACTCGGGGCGTAAGCAAAGTCTGCAAAAATCGCCGTACTGGCTATTTGCAGGTTTATATAAATCCCCAACAAGCTACTAAGCTATTTTAATAAATTTCATACCATGACAGAAACACCAGCCAGACGTTATGTGGTTGTGTAGGTGTATATCTTTATTGCCCACGCGAGTGTTGTAGCCATCAATATCAATATTGCACCATATCTCTCACTCATTCTCTCTCTCATGCTCTTTATGTTGAGACCATGCAAAGCCGTTATCGACCGAGTCATAATTCATGGCGTAAATCTCGGCCCATCGTGTAACAAACGACAAACCAATAAAATGTATAGGTTTCCGTCCTACAGCCGATCTACAACCGACAGGAGGCGAATCTAAAATGTAATAAATCACTGTAACTGTATTTTTACTCGCATTTTCACAGAAACGTGTCAGGTGAACTTCACGAGGGTGGGAAATAGCTGCTACCTCTTCCACGTGAATGCCGGCAGAGAACTCGATTGGAAAGCTCCGAGCACGTACTGCAAAAAGTATGCAGCGACGTTGGCGGAAATGGAAACTAGAGGAAAACCAAGATATCACCGGTTATATACAGACTACTCCGAGCTTAAGAGGTAATTGATAACATTAATCAAATTAAAAGCGTACTTAGCATGATGACTAAGTTTGCGTTTCATACAACCCCCATTTTCCTCAGATTTTACAAGAATGAACACAAATAAATTAAATCTTAAGATTTTTCAGTTATCCTAACATGTGTTATAGCCAATTTCAGCTTTTTAGCTTTCACGTTGAAAAGTGCGTTCATTAGCACTAATGCTCCATTTTGTTGAATCAGGTGTTAAGTAACACTGCCAGTTAAATACGTGAGAATTTAAGATTGGATTTAACGGAAACTTAGGGTGAAGTTAAATATTTATTTGTCAAATATTGACACATCAATAAACACAAAATTTGAGAAGATATTTTGAAATTATAAGAACCGGAAAAAACTTATCACACTACTAAAAACCAACTTTAAATTGTCCTCAAATTTTCTTTCAATCAAAATCATCAATTCGGATAGATAATATGGAAAACAGAGCGGTTTAAGAACTACATATTTCATTAGCTTTCCCTAGAGTTAGGTAGTACAGTGATACTCCTTAAATTAAGAGAGCTTGTAGCAAAAAAGAAAAATGTTTAATTAATTTCTCGTCTATATCTGTTATTAAAGTCGAAGGTTTTTTTGGTAACCCTTTTTTGGGTTACCAAAAAAGCGTATCGCGGTGTTGCCGTCATTAGTTGTGCCAAAGCCGAAAAGTGTCTTAACAAGGTTCGGAAATATGTAGAAAGAGACAACCTTATGATAATTCCCCCTTTAGATAATTTTTTTCCTGTAATTTAGATTATTTTTAGATTTTACTTATTTTTTTAATAAAACCTAGAATATAATAATCAAAAACTTCGCATTAGATTACGGTTTTTAATATAAGCCATAATTTAATGCGTTTTTCCATCCTTCAATTGATTTTAAGTAAATCGTTTGTGATACATAAGCAATAACAATTTGGTCGATCAATATCGTAAATTACTAGAATAGAAGCTTCCAAGAATGATTTATATTTTTTTAATAACTGCCACTGTGCTGTTAACTTGACCTAAGGCAACGTACTAATATACAAATTACTAACTGTACTTAAATGACAGATGGTATACTTAAAGTAGCCTATATTTGCGTTCGTATGACGTCAGTACAGTAAATAAAACCTAGGAAAAAACTGTATTTGTACAGCCTATGTAAATTTTACACAACGCTGCTTAAAATCAACACTTCCTTTACATACAACAAACGCATCATCAAGCGATACGCCTTTTTACGTAACTAATAGTGCAGTAATTATAGAAGCGTGTAGCTAAAACGTCCATCATTAGATAGCGGTTACGTGTTTAAAAATGTTTTTGTTCTAAATATGTCACACGTGTGTGCGATTTCGTGCAGATATAGCGATGTCGGACTATTGCAATTGGGTTTAAATACAACACGCCGCTGTAATTAAAAGTAAAAAGTGTGGCACTAATCGATTAATAAAGCGACGGGCCAACAACGTTATAAATTTGTTTGCAAAAGCTGTATAGCATTATGACTAGTTGATAGCTTTGTTTTGTAATCTAATACTTGTGAAGCACCAACAGTACTTGAATGAGAGAATCAATATTTATTTGTCCATTTAGGTGTAATCTTATTTCTAATAACTTCATTACCTACATGTACAGGGAGCAAAAAACTAATATTATTTAATGATTTTTGATTCTTGAACAAACAATACATTTTTGTCGTTTTTTTCGTTGTAGGGAATATCACAGAGGCAAATATTAAATAACGTTGGAAGTAGAATACTGCCCTGAGGAACACCTGCCTTGGTATCTTATATGTTATGTGCAGCAGTATACCACTGGAATGCCGCATTTACACCTTCCCCCAAAATCCTGAATGCGAAATGTTGTATTTACAGTTCTAGAACATAATTTTGCTGTATAGCATATTACTCTGTTATGCATCTGACTTTCCCCGGCAATAATTTATTCCGTTCAATCAACACATTTTTTTCAGTGAGAAAAGTGTAAATGAAAGGACTAAATTATCTTAATGCCTAACGTTAGGTTGTAAATTATTTATAAATTAGCTTATAAATTACTTGCAACGTGCTTTATTTAAATTGATACTTTTATGTTGTTGCTGATTTATTTATGGTATGGTGCAAGGATTGGTATTGATTAAAAACAAAAAGATTTATATTGAAACAATTACCTATAATGAAAGTATTATTATTACTTACTACGTCACAGTCAGTGCTGCAAAGGCTTACGAGGATGGCCCATCCTGTACAGATCTACTATCATTGAGTAGAACCACCCCATTATTATTCGTTTCAGGAAAAAATGTTTCAAATAAAAGCTACAGCAGTTTCAATCCTCTATAATATAACACTACTTTAATATGTGTACACAGGTGTCCGATTTCTTGTAGACACTATACAACATTAGTTGCATAGCGTTGCATAGCTAGACACCTATATTATTTGACCTGCATTTGTCTTATGCATTAAATTGCATTTTAATTATTCACCCACTAAAATTTTAAGAACAATGCGTAAATAGATCGATTTACACAATGTTTTATTTTTTTAGCATGATTCCTTCATTGTTAAACAATACTCACATTCCACATGTCTTTTATAAATTTATAATAAGAAATGTACCCTCAATATTTAAACTAGGTAAAAGAAAGCCGTGTGATGATTTACACCAGTTGATTATATAATTGTAATTTAGTATTGTTATTGTCTATTAGGTGTAATGTTTGTTTCTCACAGGAAAAGATTATTGGACTGATGGATTGAATCCTGGACTGTTGTGGATATGGAGCAACAGTGCTAGACCCGTCCCAGCAGCTGGAGGAAACAAGAAAAACCCATCAGCGGGAATCCTGGTCGATGGCAGATGTTTGCGTCTAAGTTACGATCCCGCCCTACGAACGTATAACTACAAAGGTTCGGATTGTTCCATCAGGCACAGCGTTATTTGCGAAATTTCCGATAACACCGGAAGCAACGAGATTAGCAGAATAGGCAGGGGCAAGCATATCCTATTGGACGACCTGTAAATCGTGCGATAAATGGGAATTACATAGCGAAAATGATTTATATTTGTATGTTGTTATATCTGATATCGTAAAATCGACAATGCCAGTTAACGCATTGTATGCAGAAACTAGTACATCATTAAATGATTTAACAAGAAAAGGATTAAAATTTGATTGGAACACTGACTGTCAAAATTCTTGTGAAAAAAACAAGCATTGAGCAATCCATCAGTTTTACAGTATCCACATTTTTTATCGGAAAATCATTTTGTTTTAACAACTTATGCTTCTGGTTTTGCAATTAGGACAAATAATAAACCTATAGCTTATACTAGAAGAAGTTTATTGCAATATACAGAAAGAACTTATTGCTATAGTGTGGGCAGTTAAACATTTTAGAGCGCATTTACTTGGAAACTGGTTTAAGATTCGACCAGACCACTAATTTATGTATTTAGTATGTGAGATTCATCAACTCAACGGTTTAGATTAATTTTAGAGGAAATTATTTTGAAATTGGATATATCAAAGGGAAAGGCAATGTCGTAGCAGACGCTTTATCAGGAATTACCTTAGAAGAACTAACGAATATAGATAATAGAGTATTAGTTATGACACGGAAGTAATATCCAACAGTGACGAAACAGTAGTGTTTACTGAGGACAGGATTGATCACCCTGGAATCATAAAATTACTAAACAAAATATTACAATCAACATAGTTTCAACTCATCAATGAAAAATAATTTACTTTATTAACAAGAAATAAGAAAGTGGATATGCGAATGAATATCGTTAGCCTCAAACGCAATGTTGAGAAACCTGAAATCATTATGCAATAAACATAATATTTGCGAATTATGTATAGTTAAAGATAAGTGGAGTTAATAACAAATAAAGAAGTACCACAATTGATATTAGATGATTTCCAAATGTTACGCACATGACGTCATGCGGTAATAATACGTATGTTTAACAACATTAAATCCTATACTATTAAGCGCTAATCTCGTATGTGTGTATGTATGTGTTGTCTGATCTCGAAGACGTCTTTAAGGTGCCAGTCGATGATGGGTGTTTCCAGGGTTTCAATAATCCGGTGCGTAAAACCGATTTATATAGTCTCGACCTTCAGTAAAATTATTTCTATTTCATATCGCTTTTTAGCGTTTGAAAATCGGCAATTTTGGACGTTTAATGTGACCGAAACAATCGAAAAAGGCGTATCTCAACTCAAGGTAACCGCACATTGGGAGCCATTGGATGAATCGCAACAGTGATGCAATATTATGCATCAGTGTTGTAGAAAGCAAAAATTCATCTAATCATAAATGCTTTTATATCTGAATCTGGAGTAAAAAGGGCATATATTGAACATGAAGCGTTATTGATATGTGTACAATATTATAATATTTCGCGGACTTGATGTCTATCAAAAACAAAAGGCAAACTTCCATTAAACATTATTTTGTTCAGTTTCTTGGCATGTCTTCTCTTCAGAAAGATGTTTAGTTGTTAGAAATTGAAATAAAGAATACCTAACAAAATAATTAATAGTACATACTTAGGAAACCCAGCAAAGCTCGGTGAATAAGGAATTTAATCTTTATTCATTTTTCGAAATAAAATGTAATCATTTACGTACAATATAATTGTATAACACCCCATTAGGGTATACTTATATACAGGGTGGTCCATAAAAAACGCCTCAAGCCATAGTGTCTACAGTTTTCATCCGAATTGAATGATTCCAAAACCAAATTGTATGGTTTGAAAAAGACTACAAACTGGCCACATCTGCATTTTTTAAGTTCTTGTCTTCGGTGACTAAAGATGGTCAACTTAAATTTTTTAAATGGAATGCTGTATATTTTTTTATTCGATCTGATATAGTTTTTTCTTCTGCATTCAGTTCGGATTCAATTCGGATGAAAACTGTAGACAGCAAAAATCCTAGAAACCATCGAGCAGTTACTTCAAGTCTATTCTACATGGAAACTGCATATATTTGAAGGGTATCATCTTGAGGGCAGTGTGATTTGTAAATGATACTTAGTTATAATTGACTTGACAACTAAATGTGTTACACCATTTTCCAGTTTCCAATTTTTTTAACAGTTCAACAAGAACTCGAGATGAAATTTTCATTTACCAACCCCTTGCGCATTTTATATAATTGATCGCATCACAAAAATACACATTCCCTCTTATCCAAGCAGTACAAGTTAACGTTTTCAACTAACTTTGGTATTTTCTAACAAAACTATCAATTTGTTTCAATCAAAACATCTGGTTATATTGTATATGTTCATTATTTGGAATGAGCGATGCCGTACCGCGTTATGTTAATTTCTAACAACAGCTTTGTCAGCAAACCAGCATATACTAAGAACCTCTGTTGATTGCATAACTGCGACCTTTTTCTTTCTTTCAGTCGAAGGCCAACGAAAACCAGATGCAGAAAAACAAGAACAGAAGGAATTTCAATGCCCGCAAGACGCCGGAAATGGAAATTTCGCAGACCCGCAAACTTGTCGAAGATTCTACCAAGTAAGTTTTAAGAATATCCCGCATAATAGCGAATTTTAAACTTCTAAATAGTGCGTAGATGGCTACCCGTACGTAAACAGATGTCCCTCAGGACTATACTTCGACGACATTAGCAAGTTCTGCACGTTCAAGAACGAAGCTAGGTGCGGACCAGTCGCTTCAAGTAAAGAGAAAAAACTTAAATTTCACATTCCAAGATTCGGCGACAGCTAGTGTATTAATTAATTAATTACTTAATTTTCAGCTCCAGCTCCGATTACAGAAACGCCGACCGATTTGGCGACGAAATGCGATCTGGCAGAGTGCGTATTGCCGTACTGCTTTTGCTCGAAAGATGGCACCGTTATCCCGGGCAATTTGGAACCCAAAGATGTACGTCTTATTACGGCGAAATTTAGTCTTAGTGAGGGAATGACTGATGAACTGATTATTTTAAGTTTTTAGACGCCGCAAATGATATTGTTGACGTTCGACGGGGCCGTGAACTTGAATAATTACGTACACTACAGGAAAGTTTTCAATAAAAAGAGATACAATCCCAACGGATGTGCTATTAAAGGCACCTTCTTTATCTCGCACGAATATAGCAACTATCACATGATTCAAGAGTTGGCTAGCGAAGGCCACGAAATCGCCACAGAAACCATTTCGTAAGTTGTTTTTTAGTTTAGACTGAATTATTTATATCTATTTCTTGACAATTGGACTTAGATTTCCCGTTTAACAGTTGCACTTCGCATGGGTTATTTTCCTTAATTCCCCGCAGGTTTGAATTTTTAAAGTCCATAAAAATTTCAAATAAATTCGGCACGTGATATAAAGATGGCGCTAGCAGTCCTTAAATATTTCAAATAAATTCTTAGATCGTTTAGCATTTTCATGTACCTGCTAATTAGGTATATTTACTTTCTCTCTCCTGAAAGGTATAAAGAGAACTAGTAAATATACCAAATTAGTAAAGACAGCTACCGCCATCTTTATATCGCGTTCCGAATTTATTTGAAATTTTTATGGACTCCTAACGCCAGCTTTGTATGGCGTACCGAATTTATTATGGTCGGCAGTGCTCTCCAGAACGTACCCGTTTATTAAATTCCTTGTCGAATTTGTGGTCGATTTTATTCAACATACATTGTCCAAAGTCGAACCATTTAGACGTTATTGGACATTTAAAGTACTCGCGTATCACATATTTGTTTGCTCAAAGCAGTTGTTTGTTATTTGTTTGCCCAAAGTCGCACCGTTTCAAGATCGATTAAGAGAGAAAGTCGTGTGAGTGATCCACATACACTCAGTTTATAAATAACGTTGTAATCGAATTCTTCTAATTTAATTCGCCATTTAGTTGACTTCTTTCGAATTCGGAGGATTCTTGTCCAAATCCTGTTTGTGCAATGAAAATAATCTAGGCAATCCTTCTGTGACTGCGCCAGTTAACTAATAGTCAGTCGGTTGCGTTTTTAAAACTAGTTATTTTATGATAAAAAAGAACAATAAAAATTACATGTTTCTTTTACAATGTGCGAATGCAAACTGTTTAACAAAGAAAAAAGTCGTGTATAGCAAAACGGTGTACGACTGCAAAACGATGGTAGAATTGTGTCGCCGGTTAAGGAATTTGCATCCTATATCTTGTATTTTGCATGGCTTTTACAATGAAATGCATATGTGATAGACAAGAATGCAAATGAAGATGAATTAAAGGTCACTTTTCTTCCTACCATCTACAGTCATTGTTATATCCAGGAAAGCGTGATGTACTTTGAAGAATTTATGTCAAATACTTCAAAGTACATCAAATACTTCAAATACTGTCAAATAAATTATAAAATTAAATCTAATGAAGCCATAATGTTTATTATTACCTATTTATTGTTTGTAATATAAACGGCTTTTTCGAGAAAACTACCTTCCTAAATAATGTTTTATGCTATGAACCCATTGTCCCCCCACTTTAGAATGTTTTCAATCATTTAACATTGGTGTAAACTACTTTCTGTTTTTACTTTCTCTCACCTGAAAGATATAAAGAGAAAGTAGTGCAAAACAAGTTACTTGAAGTTAACAACAACAATAAAAAATATACCAAATTAGTATGTAAATGGAAATGCTAAATGTATAAGAATTCATTTGAAATTTTTATGGACTGCTAGCGACATCTTCATATGGCGTGCCGAATTTATTTGAAATTTTTATGGACTGCTACCATCATCTGTCTATTGCGTGTCGAATTTATTTGAAATTTTTATGGTCTGCTAGCGCCATCTTTGTATGGCGTGCGGAATTTACTATGGTATGCAGTGCATTCGAGAACGCACCCGTTTATTATAACATACATTGTCCGAGGTCGCACCGTTTAGAAGTTATTGGACATTTAAAGTATCATTTAAAGTACTGGCATATCACATATTTAAATATTTGTTTGCCCAAAGTCGCACTATTTCAAGAACGGGAGGTTAAGTGAGAGAGAGTCGTGTGAGTGATCCACACCAGTTGATTTTTAAATTGTTCATACGCTTTTTGAAAAAAGTAACTGATTTTTTGACATGAAAATGTAAACACTGATTTTCTAACTGCATTTATGCAAGATCTTTAAAAGTGCATTTAAGTCAGACATTATAATCCATAACGATTCTTGCCACCACAAAACACTCAAATTAGCAGCATAGAAGTCGTTTTAGAACGTTATTCAACGTTAAAGACAAAACACATAATAGTATGAAATCTGGTGTTTATTAATGTTTTAATGTTTTAAAATTTAGAAATAAGAACAAAAAGAAACAACGATCGTCATTAAAGACCACGTATTCGAAATTACGACCTCAGGCCTCCGCCCAATACGTTTTGTTCTTATTTCTTGATTTTTTGATGTACTAAGAATTTTAAACATGTTTTTTCACCTTGTTCGTGTCCCTCCTTTCTTGTGTTTTGTGACGTCACTACAGCGCCAGGGAAGCGTTTCCGACCATGCATTCCTATGTGATTTCCCATCATCTAGGTGTACTCTATCTCTCCTGAAAGTTTCTAACTGCTATGCTGAATCACCCTGTGTACAGGGTGTTTCAGCACAGCGGTTAGAAACTTTAATAGATTTAGAACTAATAACTAATTTTAGATTTTTTTTGCAAAAGAATATATTTGAAACAATGAAATGAACAAAATACGAAAAGTATTGCTAACAGACGGACATACAGACAGAAAGATGGGTGGAAAGATTATTATGTGGTTTCCAAGATGTGTC
>JAWQRJ010004067.1:0-11391 GCA_033557515.1 Diorygopyx duplodentatus
GGTTGTGTTTTTCCTACAATATTTGTTGTACGTTATAATAATATATACATGCAAATATGTGAAGAAATAATAAACAAAATAATGGAAAAGGAGGTAGATATGGATTTTTGCAGATCTATAAAAACAGATAACCTTCCAAGAGTGCCACATTTCCAAACCAAATGTTAGAAAAGCAAAGAAGAAGATAATTTCACAGTTGATGATTTTCTGAATAATGACAGCTTGGCAGAAATATTATCAAAATGAACGATTATTTTGGGAACATTTGCGAGGATAATATAAATGCTATATAGCTAATGTAAATCTTAATCTTAACTAAATGATTTCGAAGCAATTCTTTTCATTGTATCTGAGAGAATTTGGCTATCCTTTACATTATCAATGTTTAATTTTCGACTTCTATTTCCCTAACAGGGAAATTTAACCGCACACGAAATTTACACGAGAACAAAGTGTTCCCCGATGTTAGGGTGTTGAAGACTGGTTTTCTTAAAATGTGGTTTCTTACACTCTATACGTATGCGTGCGTTTTTTCTTACCAGACAGGGGCGCTACATTGCCGACTTCGTAAAATGGAACAAAGTTTAGATTTTGTGGACAAAAATAGTTATGCCCTGTTCATTTTTACCTAACGGTAGAAACGGGTATTTTAGAGAAGGCTGATCACGACTTTCTAACACAAAAATGCGCATATTATGGTTTTAGGATCCACTAATTACGAATCTTTATTTAAATTTCCAAAAGTTAAAATGGCGAATCCAATATTGCGGATCTGAATATTAAAACTCAGTCAGATAATACAAAAATCAATACGTATGCGTCTGAAGAATTACTTCTTACGGATATTTAAATAGAATTACAAAAGTCAAAATGGCGAATGCAATATGGCGGACCTAAATATTATAAATTCTGTCAGATTAACACAAAAATGTGTATATTACAATTTTATTGGTCGTTAATTATAAATATGTAGTTAAAACGACGAAAATCAAAATGGTGGACGCAAAATGGGCGACATGAATGCTAAACCAGGATCGGCTCACCACAAACCGTGTAGGATTGTATGATATTAGGACTTTAGGGGTCGCTAATTACAAGTGTATGTTTAAAATTGCAACAATCAAAATAGCGAATCCAACATGACCCACTTGAACTTTAAAGTGCGGTAAAATTATTGCAAATCCGCGTTTATTGCGTTTTGGTAGCCGCTAATTACGAGTTTGTAATTAAAATCACAAAGATTAAAATGGCCTAACCAAATATTAAGAAAGAATACTAGGAAGACAAAAATTTATATGAAAATGTGTTTGTAATTGTGAATGTATGGTTAAAGATTGAGGAAAAATTGTTCTAAATATAAAGTTTAGGAGAAATTAAATGGTACATACCAATTATGAATTTGTACTCAAAATAAATAATAAAACGATTAATAGCAGTAATAATAAAAAATGCCAATGAAAATGTTTTAAAATGACGTATTTTTGTGTAATAAATGAACAAAAGATTTTACTAACATTAACAGGTATGTCTGAAGTTGATCCACATTTAATCACAGCTTTCTTGGCGGAAAAAATCAATTTAACTCAACTTAAACGCTATATCCTTTGAAATGTATAAAAAATAACATATGTAAAATGCAGATGAATATAAATAACTAATATAAAATTAAATTGTGGATGATATATAACATAAATGATATATCATATACATATACCACATATCGTTTCTTACAAGTAAATATGTTTTCTCACGAATTTTAAAGAACTGTAGCTTGTTGAGGATACATTTATAGAAGCATATCACATAAGTATGATGGATAATCCAAACAAATCAATATACCCCTGCGTCACTACACATCGTCTACTGTGCGCCAGACAAAAGGTATACTAAATCCCTTAAATATGTTTTGTTATTTTTTTGAACTTTGTCAGTCCTGATATAAAAATATCGGACGGGCTCCTGAAAACCCCAAATCAGCAGCATATACCGACAATTTGGTTTGTTGACTGTCCCATTCAAAAACACTAGGTTTCTGTATATGACGCGGGTCCTTTCGGCATTTTTTATAAAGATGGATAATAAATATAATATGTCCTTTCTTCAATGACGTTAAATTTGAATTCCGGAAGTAACCGTAAACATAAAAAAACTTCGTACAACAACTAACCTTTTATAAAAAGTTTACAACCGTTACAAAACTTATCGGTTCCTCAAAAATGTTGGGCAGAACATGTTATAATGTTTACTACTTTCCTTTAAATAGACCCGTCTTACAATACAAAAAATTATTTAATATTAATGTTAAAAAATAATATGAAATTCAAAAATTACTGGGTGGCCTAAAAATGAAAATATATAGTATATAACTAAAATTACAAAAATTGCACACGCGATGTACTGCGGTTTATGAGGATGTTAGCGTAAAATATCACTATTTTTATACCCAAAAATAATTCAGCAATTCAGATTTTAGTTTTATGATTTATGTCCGCTTTTTTCCGAATTTTTCCCATAGTGCGAAGGCAATTAAATGCTAAATTAAACAATTTAAATTATATAAATATGATATAATAAATCTAATCTGATATAATAAATACTTATATTAAATAATATTCTTATTAGATTGATTTGAAATGACTTACTTTTTCACACTTGTGTAGTAATTTAACATTGCGATCCTCGAATTCGTGTCTAGTTTGGAACAAATGTTTGCCGAATCGGAAAATATTTTATCGTTTTGATATTCTAGGATCCGCTTTCTTAAGTTTCTACCTGTTTCTCCAATGCATATTGAGTTGCAATCAGAAACCCCATGTTGAAGGCACAGCGCATTGTTTCTGTACATCTACTTTTTTGCAGTATTAAAAACACTTTTATTCGTTGAGTTCGTTTTGAAAGATTTTGCTAATTAACTAATAAACTAATTAAATTGTAAATTTTGACTTAATTTATCTATGGTAAAATTAACCATTTTAAAGAAACCGTTGTTAACCGCTGTTAAACTGCTATTTGTTTTATCATCTGTTTTTCCTTTTGGAAATTGTTTTCATTTAGTGGAAGATTACATAAGCAATGTATCAGGCTAGCAATGTGTGATGCTAGTTTATGGGTATAGTGATGTTGTGGGGAACACTAAGGGGCACGTAGGGAGACCATCCTCAATTTTGTAAGTAGTTTTATCGAAGTTGAAAAAAAAGTTGAAAAATAAGATTAATTTTTTGGATAATGTTGATCGCCTGTTCATTGGATAAGTTCGAAACAAAGATTAAGGAAAGGAAAGGATTAAGATAAGATAGAAGGAAACCAAAGAGCCCCAATGAATTTTTAATTGAACATTTAGATTGAATTCTATAATTTCAGGAAGTTGAGTGGCAATCAAGTGTGAAGTTTCATATGCGGGGAATTAATGCCTGAAGCTATGTTCCTAATAGGAAAATATTTTTTATATGACTTCATTTAAAGCTGCATAAAACACGATGAAACAAATAACTGCTATTTGATTTTATCCATTTTACCATAGATAAATTACTTCATAAAAGACAGAACAAATTTTACTAAATAACCGAAACAACTAACAATACACAGACATAATTTATAACTTTATTAGTTATAACCATGTCAATCGAAACCCCATACAAAATATCTTTAAAAAAACAATAATTTTTATAAAATAAAAAACAGTATTTTAAAACTAACTCAACAATTAATATCTTTTCAAAAATTACTGTAAAAGAAAAGAACTAGATATATTGGGGTATATACAAATACCGTAAATTATAAATATTGCGGTATGTACACCATGTGATGTTCTGTTTGCAACTCCAACTACATTGGGGAGACAGGTACAAACATAAGAACGCGGATCTAAGAACATTAAGAGTATAAAATATCTTCCAAGTTTGGCAACATTTGTTACAAACTGGACCTAAATTCGAGAATGACTGTGAAATTACTACAAAAGTGTAAAAAAGACTTACAACTAAAACTCCTAGAAGCATTAGAAACCCAAAAAGCTCAATGCAATATTTTTTGTATTTATCTATATAAAGGTGTAAACCTATATACTTTAAGAAAATCAGTCTTCAACTCCGTAACGTCGGGGCCCGCAAATTCTTGGAGGACACACTTGGCGTTTGCTTCAAAGTATTGGAATATATACACTGAGGATACCACTTATGGAATAAAATTATTTTTGGCGATATTTTAGAAAATTGTGGAAAATGCACGCACATTTTTATTCTCAAATGTACGCCTTTTGAATATAAAATTCAATATACAGAGTGATCTATGTATTAGCAGTAATAGTTAGGTAATTTTTTTGAATGGAACACCCCGTATAAATGATACACTTATGCCCGGTTGCACAAAGCACAGCTGTCGGGTTGACAGATTTGTTAACCAATCAGATCAGAGAATTCTAATTTGAAATTTTGAATTCTTCAATCTGATTTGCTAATGGCTCGTTAATCGCCGATTAACTTTTCAGAAATGTTTTGTGCAACCGGACATTAGAGTTTAAATAATAAAGGTTTCAAAGAGATTTAATGAAAACACAAAAGTATAGGGAAAATGAACAGTTATGAAACAAAAAATATTTTTCTACAGCGCTACTCGTTGTTTGCTTCAGCACATTAAATTTTCAAAATGTTCTCCATTGGCTTCTTCACAAAAACCTAGTCTCTAGTAAAATGCCTATCTAACTTTCTCTAAAACTTGAGGTGAAATATTGTCTATTTCTGTGCGTATTCTATCTTTGAGATTCTCAATGTTATTTGGTTTTGTTGCATACACTTTGGTCTTGAGATAACCACACAGAAAGAAATCTAGGGGGCTGAATATCGACCATGTAATGTCTTAATACCACATCTGCCGGCACAAAAAGCAAGTCGAAAAATGTTTCTTCGATTTGTTATTTTTAAAATATTTTAAGCTTGGCTTTAAACCTTTGAAATGCTCTTTTGGAGATGTGGTTCTATGATATAATGTGAATTTTTAAACAACGGAGAATGCAAAAATAATTTGTTTTGTGACATTATCTAATAACATGATGTTTCACAAATATTGCACGTTTTAAAGCTTTTGAAAATGTCTTTTTCTGGCAAAACTTACTCCAAAATTTACATTAATTTAATACATTACCGATATACTCTTCTGAAAATATATTACCCATTTCCATTTTAATTATTTATTTATGCCGACACATAAAAGAAATTCAAATAACTCAAAACGATTTAATCAAAAATCTCTTCTATATGTAAATGTATACGCGTAAAGCTTAACCTCACACCTGTACATATTGTTGCCATACTCGGTTATATTACATATAACCGACTGAAAGTTTCTATTAGCTGCAAACTTTTGCAAAATCTGCATTTCCTGGATGCCTGGCAGGCCGGCACGTTGGGCAAACGCAAACAAACAAAGTCCAACTGACGTTTCGCCATTATAACTGCATTGTTTTTGCGAAGTTTGCCAATCGCGTTCGTTCGTAATCGACTGGCCAAAATCGACGAAATCCGAACTTTTCCAGATTTCCTTGTTTTTCAGCGCTCCCAAGCCAACTCTCTTAACGACTTGCCGAACTAATTACTGAATACTGGATTTGTAGCGGCTAAGAGAGAGACGGAGAGGGGAATCTCGATATTTTCCATCCTTAGAGCTTTCGCGTCCCTTAAGGACGAAGTACAATTACACCTCGTTCATTTATAATTTTTTTAATCCTTATTTTCGTTATTGACTTCTGTATTGTTCCCCTTCCAACTTCGCTACTTTCTACCGTCTCTTTTTCTGTGTTCCTTTTTTACAATTAACGTTTATAGCCCCAGCGGTCTAATAAGCTTTAGGGTTAAGCTTTAATCTCCCCCTCGTGACAGAGCTTTAACCAATTTTGTTGAAACTTGAGAAACACTCTTGAAAATTCCACTAGCAGAATGTCCCGTCTAATAAAAAGTCCAAAAAAACAGAATTTTCGCCCTTCATTATCCCGAATATGAAAACTTCGAGCATTTGGAAATATACGTATAATTAGCATGGAGATAATGAAAACTTTTACTCCATACTTTCTTAAAACTTATACTGCTTAATGCACTTGTACAGAATGCAAACAAAATAAAGATCTGTTTTCTTTCTACCCAATTACATAATGAAAAGTCGAATGAAATATTATCTTTTTATTGTCAGCATTTGCCCATTCATTATCCTCAATGTGAAAGCTCAGAGCTTTTGGGAATTAACGCTTAATTAGCATGGAGATATCCAATGCTTTTAATTGATGTTCTCTGGGGAATGTCAAGTGCCTTAAATCATGAGGAGAGCAATAAAATTTGTGGGTGTAACGGGAGATCATTCTTTTTGAAATATCGAAACTGAGAGAAAATTGGAAGACAAATAGTAACAGTATTTTAGCACAAATTAGAGGGTCTAGTAGGCGAAGTCTATCTTCGAACTGGTGGTGCTTATAATTGTATTACTCTTATGAGGAAACAAAGTTTCTTCCCCACAATATTACGTTTCGGACACCTAAATGCCACAGATAACATTTTTACACTGCTTCAACCACCTTCACCCTGTATGAAGGGTGAATGTGGTTGAAGGGGATAACGATGGGGATACCGATCGGGATTGAATAAAATAAACTCTCTTCATGCTAATATTTCGGTGTTTATTTTTTTCACCTTGATCAGAGCAGAACTACAATGGAACATATATAACAATTAAAAAAACATTGTAATTAAAAATATTAAAACATACGGTTACTTACAATTTGTGAGTTCAGAAAATGTACTCACATTGGAACACAGACGTGAGAAGTGTGTTTCACCGATTTAAATGAAACTTGGTGGGTTTATAGACTGATGTGGTGTAAGAACAACGGTAACCTTTTTAGCTGCGCAATCGCCCGTTTTCGGGGGGTGGAACTTACCTAAAGATCTAAGAGAAAAGATTGCATTCGGTCAAAAAATTTGATGGTGAAATTTTAGTTTTTTTTCTTAAACATTAATATGTATATTATTGCATTTTTTAATTCCTTCCCTATAACATAACACTACTTTAATATTTATGGGGTATCCCTTCAATTTTTTTTAAATAGTACACCCTTGAATTTTTGAATTAATATATTTGACAAAAGTCGCTCCGATTTAGAGTTGTTTGTAATTTTTTTAAATTACATTTGATTAATATACACCGTGTCCGAAAAGTATTAGTGCGGGCTAATATCTCAAGAGTTAGTGCAGATAATATATTTCTCTCTGTGTGGGGGTGGCGCCGGGTTGTTGAACTTTAAAATATAAAATACAACCATATACTGTGTCATACCTCGTTTGAAAGGTCCTGAAAAAGTAAAAATCATCCCGTAAACGAAAAGTTCCTAAAATTGCCGTGGTTTCAGTATTTTACGATTGATATCATAGAACTGTATGCTGTGCAAACAAAGTATGCTGAGTATCTCATCACGCGTTTTCAAATAGGGCAAAATTGTCGTGGTTTCATGATTTAACTACTGAAGTTGTATCTTAACACAAAGTACGCTGAAAATAATTGTTTTCTTGTCATTATTTCGACATTAATTTGTTAATAAAGTAAACCATGCTATTTAAATGTTTAAATTTTTTTTATAGGGGTGTGTGAACGAAAGGTTGTAATTGCGCCTGGCATTCTAAACACACTCGTAGGACAGAAATTTTGTTGAACATTATTATTGCTTCAGTAAAAAAACACCAAAAAATGTAATAATTGTTTCAAATAATTGATTACCCTAGAAAGTGCTCAAAATGGCCACCATTAACTACTTGGAAGTAATAAATTCAATTTTCCAACTCGTGTCTGATATATCCCAACATTTTGGGAATCACGTCATTGCGACAAACGACTCACGACAGATGTTTTGTAACCCCAAAGAAAAAAATCGAATGGGTGAAGTATGGAGACCGCGGTGGCCACTCATTCGAAACACGACGTCCTATCCAGCGTCCACTAAATTCTGTGTTAAGATATTCCCTGATTGGTAAAAAAGTGGGCTGGCGCTACATCCTGTTGAAAGGCGGGATCGTGGAATTCATTATCTTCCTGTTCAACAAACCAGCCATGAAAAATTTACCGATAATTTTATTTCCCATAATCCCAGCCCACACGTTAAGCTTTTTCAGATGTGGGTATGGGTTTCTTCTAACCAATGGTGCAGTTAATATGTCTACCGACTGAACCTTTCAGAAAAAAAACTCGCTTCATCACTAAAACAAATCCGTTTCACATAATTTGGCTGCATAATAATTAAATTCATAATTTGTTCACAAAATTGTAATTTGCGATCTAGGTGATCTTCGTTATGTTCTTGGTGTAGCTGAATCTTGTACGGATGAAACGCTTTTTAAGAATTTCGTGAACTGTTGATTTACGAACTCATATTTCTTAAGCAACTGTTCGTATTAATTGAAGGACGACCAGATCGCAGTACATGTTTTACAATAAATGTTGTAAATTTGCAAATAACACATCTCACGTAGCTTTGAGAAATTGGTGTTCTATCTGGGAAAGCGCTGTTGAATAAACTGACAGTTTTCCGATAGTTCCGACGAGACTTTCCACAAAAAGAGAAAATCTCGACCTTTCCTTCAGTGGGGTGAATCGTGTTAGAAAAAAAACAATAGTACGAATTACTAAATTCACCTCGAAAATGTCAACATGACACTAGTCAGCGTTCTTTGTTTACCCAGCCTACTACTGTTCTCTTATAACAATGGTTAAATCCTGAAATCACGGCAATTTTACCTTACCATTTGAAAACAGATCAATTATTCATTTCAGGGAATTATGCTTCAAATAAAAATTATAGTACTAGTGCTTTGTCTCCTGTGTAACATAACATTATTTTCATTCAGGATGTCCCACTGTTCTAAACACTAACTAACTTCAATGTTTTTAATGGAACTCTGTATATTACCCCATTCCCGGTTTCTTATAGAATTTAAGGAATTTCAGAACCACTTAATTCTGTGTAGATTTGTAAGAAGTCGCATATATCATTTAGGAGTTACCTGGAATTTGAAAAAAAAACAAGATTTATTTATTACAAAAGGCCAACAGTGCGAACCATAATCCTCTTGCAATTCGTTATAGGAAAAATATGTTTCAAATAAAAATTATACCACTTCAACTTCTGTACAAATTAAATTTACTTTCATGTAAATGGGGGCCCATTTTCGATGGTTTTAAATGGGAAGTCATGTTTTGATGATAGATAGCTCAAATTTGATATAGGTGTCTGCAGCTGTTTTTTGAAGCTGAATTCATTGGCAAACACCACATGTCTATATCTCTAACCGTTATCGAGATATCAATGAAAATTCATGTTTTGCCAATTTCTTGAATTTGCTGTAACTATTTCGTTATTTAAAATTTTGGGCATCTTACAAAACATTCTTAATGTACCTTTTGACTTAGAATACGATGGATATATTTATTTTTTGGTTGCCTTAACAGTTAAACAGATATTATACATAACTTTCTTATTTTAAATGGAAGCCTATGTATTTTTATATTTGTTCGTAACCCTTATTGAAACAGCTTTCCAAATATATATATACTTTTCTTACTTTATGTCAGCCATTGATGAGAAATAAAAAGATTTTGGGAAATTAAACTATTTTATACCACTGATCCAGTTAGCCTTGAAAACAATGCTTAGAAAAATTGACAGTTCGCAAATTAGTGTAGTTAATGTTAGAGTTTCTACAACTAAGGAACAAAATGTTTAATAATGCTGAAAAATACGACGATGTTACGGCCAACCTGGAGAGAATATAGAATTGCACAAAATACGTATTTCCAGAGATATCCGAAGCTGAGGCAACCCGATAAAAGAATTTTTAAACGCCTTGAATGTTATTTGGGTGCATTTTGAAAACCACGCAATAAATCTTAGCTCAAAGAGATTAGAAAAGAAACCAAAGTAAATGTGCTGGTGACAGTGAACGCTCACCCAAAAATTTCCCCGCTGCGAATTTCAACGTTTTTCCGGAACCTCTTCAACAATTCTCAAAAAAATGCAGTATTTACTCTTTGCCGAATTTTTGCATATCTTTAACAATTAAAAATATACATTCAACTTCTTTGTTTTGAATGAAACGCTGGGTTTTATTTTCTTTAATCACAACTCATACTGAAGGAGCTTTCCAAATATGTAGTTTTTAATACTTTATTAATAACCGTTAATAACAAATATAAAGATTTCCGTAAATTAAAGTATTCCACTCTATGAATCGAATTAGCCTTGGACAAAATAACGAAATTTACGAAAATTGCAATCTGCTTACTCTATATATTGTTATTTTACTATTATATAAATGCTTAACTAGTAGCTGGTAAACTAATTAATGACTAATTAATTAATGCAACTTCCCCATTCTCTCGCGACTAGCTGTGAATAGGTAATATGTCGCATTTTTTAGCATTATTAAACATTTTGTCTCTTAGTTGTAGGAATTCTGACATTAACTGCACTGATTTGTGAAGTGACAAATTCTCGAAGCCACCTATCTGCATTGTTTTCCAAGGCTAACTGGATCAGTGGTATAAAATATTTTAATTTTCCAAAATCTTTTTGTTTCTCATCAATGGCTGACAATAAAATATGAAAAGTATATACATTTGGAAAGCTCTTTCAATAAGGGTTCGGATTAAAGAAAGAAAAATACAATCCATCACATTCTATGTCAAAAAGTATCTTAAGAATGTTTTGTCAGATGCCGAAAATTATGAATAACAATGCAGCTAGAGCACATTCAAGAAATTGGTAAAATTTGAATTTTCATGGGTATCTTGATAGTTATCAAAAAATTAGAGAGTTAGAGCGGTTTTTGCCTATGAATTCAGGTATCTAGCACCAAATAACGACTTTCCATTTAAAACCATCGAAAATGGGACAGCCTGTACATGTAGGCTATATAAGTTTAACTATACAGTATTTATCTCCATTTTTTTTAAATGGAACATCCTGTATATTGTTGCATATTAAATTTTTTATCGAATGTATGGACGGTTGCGTTAATTATATATTTGGGCAAAGTCGCAAGGTTAAGGACTAATATTCCTAAACATCAAACACTTTGCAACTAAATAAGATAAACCATTTAAGTTATTGTACTAACTAGGAAAACTACTAAAGGGTCTTTCAACAAGAGGTTTCATTTTAAATTAAGAGAAAAACGCAGTTTTTTTGTGAAAAGCGGGGATATTTTTATGTTAATCCAAAGTACAGACTCTGAGGTTAGTAATGGAACACTATATCGTCTAAATGTCCGCCTCGGCTTTTCTTACAGATGGTGATTCTTTTGGTGAAATTTTTCATCACGTTTTCGCAAATTTTTTTTTCGAATAACAGCTCTGATGTTG
>JAWQRJ010004068.1:0-11391 GCA_033557515.1 Diorygopyx duplodentatus
CACATATGAAGATACTTAAAACAAAAATTAGATTATTTCTAAAAGACATGTTTTCCTTGCTGACGGCTAGGTTTGCAGTATTAAACGGAAAACCGGTCGAACATGTTTTATCTGAAAGTGCATAGCAATATGCGCGCGAATAATTTGGATTTTGAATTTAAAATTAGAGTTTAAAAATTACATCGTTATATTGTAAGAATTATGATTATAACAGTTATATGATTTTGCATATTTATAGATAAATATATCAATTATTAAATTGAAGAATTATATTAAATAGTTGTAGAAAGTTAATGTTTGTAATATAATAAAATAGCAAGTTATAAATTATTAAATTATAGAGTTAATGAATACAATTTCTTCTAAATAGTTCATGAAAATGTCACTCATAAGTCCGTAAATAACCCATAGGTAAACCTTCAATCATTTTGTAATATTTATTGTTAAATGTAAAGTGATTTTGGTTAATGCAAGCAGTTAAAAGTTTTATTAAGTTATTAGCATCTGTGTTGTTTAAGTGATTATTAATGATTTGTCTGGCTATGGAAATTGTTTCTTTAATAAGTATATTAGTGTATAAGTTAGTAATGTCAACTGATACAGTTGTAAATTCAGAAAGTAGTACTAAATTGTGGGTGTTATCAAATAAATTATAACGATTTTTTATAGTATATTTAGGAGTAAATTAAATTATATTTTTGAAAAAATTGACTAAGAATTTAGAAACAAAGTAAGAACTAGAATTAGTGGACATTATAATTGGAATGACATTTTTGTGTATTTTGGGGAGTGAATAGCTTAGGGGTTATTGGGTTCATAGATAATTTTTTTTTAGGATTGAGATTATATTTATTTAAAGTTTCTGAAGTATTTTTTTGGAGTTATGTATTGTGAAAAGTTAGATTAAGGTTTCTCTTTACCTCTACAAAGCCATTTTCTTGTATAAATTGTTCTGTATTTTGAATGTAATCTACGTTATTCATTAGGATCATACCAGCGTTTTTATCACCTGTTATAACTATCATGTTTTCTTGTTTTATTTTTTTTGTAGGTTTCGTAGTGTGATGTTTTCTCGATCTTCATGTATTCTTGATTTTTTACTTGGATGATGTAAGTTTTCTTGTTTTCTAATGGTTGTAATAATTTGTTTCTTGATTTCTTCTTCTTCTGGATGGTTTTTGATGGCTGCTTCAATTTCTATTGTGAACTTTCTTATGGGAAGTTCATTTAACTTCAAAGATTAGTAAAACGAGCGTGAAATTTGTGTGAATTTTCAAATAGTGTATTTGAGATTAGTTTTGATTGTAATAATTCTATTTTCTTTTTGTGTTTGTTAGTTATTTTATGAGGTGTGATTTTACTGAGGAATTTAGCTTGAAATATATTCGTCAAGTATCAGAAAGTGGAATTTTATGTTTAAATCTGAATATAGGTTGCATAATGTTATATTGTAATTATTAATTTTTTTGTATTGTTTTCTAATTTCTGTTTTCATAAATTGATTTGTTTAGGAAATTTAAAATTAGCAAAAGTAGGAATTAAATTGAAGTGTAGACATGTTTTGATAAATTTTATGTTTAACAGTTTAACGCTTCTGCTAAACGAGTCTGTAAACAGGCAAAATTGCAAATATTGTCATAAAGACAATCCACATGTAAATTTAGATATTTATTTTGTAATAGCTATTGGAGCTATTACAAAATAAAATTGTATCAGCAATAAAAATGATTAAGCCGACTCCAACAAACCAACACACTGTACATCCAGTTATCTGGTTCCAACCAGATGGTGCCCCAGCACATTTTGATCTGCAAGTTCCAGAGCATTGGAACAGAACTTTTCCAAAACAATGGATTGGTCTAACAGGGCACATTGAATGGCCTCCTCGATCTCCAGACATAACACCAATGGATTTTTTTCTGGGTATTCTGGGGATATTTAAAGAGTATTGTGTTTTCGTATGCAAACAGATCGTCAACACTAGATGATCTGGAAGCTAAAATTAGGACCTGCAGCGTTCCTTGGAGGCTTTTATTAACAGACTTCGCTACTGCCAAAAACATGTTCTATAACTTTGAATTGTTAGTTTATGAATAGTTAGTTTACACACACGATTTTGTTATTATTTTTGATTAAACTATACCCTACTGTTTTTCTAAAACAAGTATTTTTCAATGATACCAATATAAACATATTTCGCCATTTAAAAAAGCACAAGATGGCGGTGTTTCACAAAAGCTCGAAGCAATAAACAAATGAGATTTCAGTAAGATGAGATTATAGTAAGAACATACACATTATCTCTTGCACTAGTCTTACATACAAATTATCAAAATTTATACGTAAAATTATAACAAAATTTCTTTGAATTCGCGAAGAAAATTAAGTTCTTAATTTTTTTCACGAATTTAAATAAACTTTGTAACCATAAAATCCTATCGGTACACCCCATATCATTATGCGGGCTTATCTCGGAATAGAGTATTTAGAAGATCAGTGTATAAACAACTTAAAGACCATCATTCTATTTTGGGTATCTGTATGATTCTCTAATAACATATCCGACCAACAAAATTCCAATATGAAACATTTAATAATGTTGATGGCAAATTAAAATTCACAATTGAGAAGAAAGACACAAATAACTCTATTGCATATTTGGACACTATTATAACTATAAATGTAGATAACACATTCTTCTCTGTTAATCCAATGGCACAAAAAAAGAAATATAATAAAGAATATCGCATACGAAGCATTAAACATATCAGACCCTCAATTTCATAAAGCGAATATAAAGAAATGGCTCTCCAAAAAAGTTAACAAAGTGAAAACACATACATCAATCTAAATATACCAGAAAAACCAAGACTTATAATTAGGGCCCGGATCTTTATTTATTTAAAAATGGCAAATATATAAATATAATATTTAACAAAAAAGGTGGAATATTTATTAAAAACCCAATATATTTACTAATGTTTTTTAATACACAATAGGCTAGAAATGATACAATTTACAATTAATTAACTTTATATTAAAATAATTTGTTTACACTGCATATACATTTTTTTTTAAATGATCCAAAGTAAAACTTTTTCGATTTTCTCGAAATAAAGCTTTATATTGGGAGAAGCTTCTTTCCACATCACATGAAGTAATTGGAGCATATTTAAATTTTGAAATGTCTGAAGTTTAATACTTCAAAATTTCCATTTTCTTCTTCCTATTCTTCATTAAGGATCTCAAGGTGCTTGTTTTTGATACATAGTAAAATTTTATAGCCTGGATTTATGTTTAACACCTCCTCAAATTTTCAGTAAATTTTTTCACCGAATTTACCTGGACATGATTTAAACTCCAAGTGGAATGGAAAAATTTCTTCCAAAGCACTTGTGATTCTCAAAATTTTATTGGGAAATTGTTTTGCCATTTATATTCCCGTCTTCTTTGTACATAATTTTTTAAGAAGAGAATTAGAACAATATTGAATTGTATTTATATTAAATGAGCAAGAATTTGTTTATTTTTCTCAAAAAAAAACAAAATATTTATTTATCCTCGAAAATCGCAAAATATTTATTTAAATACGAAAATATTTATTTAAATAAAGATCCGGGCCCTACTTATAATCTTAGTTAGACAGACTCAATTTTATTTTTATCCCAGTTATGATGAGGCTGTACAATTTTTTAGTGGAAATGCGGAATTCACTTTATAATAATGTACGTTTAACGAAACGTTCAACTTATATTTGTGTTCCGACTTTTTTAGACAATCTAGTGCAGCGGCTCCCAAACTTTCGTATTTCTCCTCGTATTTCACGAGCGATCATTACTCATTTCGTTACTCTTTATTTATTACTCTTATTTTTTCGTTTAAAAAATATTCCGGATGCAGCTGTTTGGAATAACGATGATCCCTTTCTAGTTTCATTAAAAGCAATAAAAATAGGATTAAAAGCGCTTTTTATATTAACTTGTAATAAAAAAATAAAATACACAATTTAACATTTCTGCGTACATAAAAAAAGGATTTATGATTAGAAATGCAAATAGTACCTTTCAGGATCAAGAAGAAGCCTGGCCATTTTGGCAACGCTGACGGTGTGAGGCAGTCGCGCCGCATTATCACCTGATCTACTGTTACCCGAATGTTCGCTGCAGATACCGATACGTTTCGAACTTTTTGGATTGAAAATATGTGACTATAAAAGCAGCGACAGCGCGGCAATTGTTAGTTTTGTCATCGTGACATGTTACATAGGGGATTTTGTCAGTTGGAGTTCAAACGCTGAAAAAAATTATTGTATATTTACGTTTAGTAAATATGGATAGATTTTTAATTGGAGACAAACGTAAGCTTAAGAATGAAGTGATAATCCTGTTATAAAAACACTTCGATTTTACACGAGTTGAAGTGTATGGTGAAGAAAAACCTCAATTTTTTGTTTGTCACAGTCGATAAGAAGATCACACAAACCAGCATTCAGTAATGAAACATTACAATCTAAGCTCAAAAACACAACATCCCTGAAGATGCACTTTAGAGTGCGAAACATGTAGGATGAATAAATAATAAAATAATCTGAAGAGTACAATCTTACCTTCATTTAACATAGAACCTGACTAAAAAGGACCAAAAATAATACAATTGGAAAATTATTTGCCATACAATTTGATGAAACAAAAGTCATCAGTAACGATTCTAATTTGATTTGCTATATCAGATTCTGTCAAGGAGCTCCAATAGTTGAATATTCACTGTCCAAGCCTATACACCGAACAGCAGCTGATGTCGAGCTGTTCAGAATTACAAATGATGCTATTGTCAGCGTCAAAACCGCAAAGTCCTGGGCTAAGTATTGTCTGTTTGTGAAAATATGGGAGCTAAACATATATCATTTTGATTTAGAAAAGCCTGTATTACTGATGTAATTAAGAATTCCAAGAAAGGAAGGAGAGTTGTTTAGGAATTAAATTTAGATTTTTAACACTTTTATTCGTCGACCGGTTTCGATATCATAGTACCATCATCATGGACAAACATGAACTTTTTGATTACAAAAGTATCATTATAAACTACAATTAAAATCACGTGTTAAATTATTATGCTAACGTTGGAATAATAATCCTGATTGGTTGTATTGTACATCGAAGAAGTTGAATTAGATGATAACACATTTGATGTTACTTAAAATAAAAATGAGATTATTTGTAAAAGACATGCTTGTCTTGCTGACGGCTAGGTTTGCGGCTAGTATTAAACGGAAAATCAGTCGAACATGTTTTATATGAAAATGCGTAACATAATGCGCGAATAATTTGGATTTAACTTTAAAATTAGAGTTTAAAAATTATATTGTTATATTGTACGAATTATGATTAAGTTACATGAACAGTTATATGATTTCGCATATTTATAGATAAAAACTTATATCAATTATTAAATTGATGAATTATATTAAATAATTTTAGAAAGTTTGTAATATAATAAAATAACAAGTTATAAATTATTAAATTATAGAGTTAATGAGAAATTTCAATCATTAATTAGTAAAAATAAAGAATGTAAACAAAGAGGAAAAGGGCGAAGTAGAA
The DNA here is from genome assembly GCA_033557515.1 of Diorygopyx duplodentatus. Classification (NCBI taxonomy): domain Eukaryota; kingdom Metazoa; phylum Arthropoda; class Insecta; order Coleoptera; family Scarabaeidae; genus Diorygopyx; species Diorygopyx duplodentatus. The sequence continues at coordinate 5,601 of JAWQRJ010004068.1, forward strand.
TAAAAAATAATGAAAATTATATGTGTAGTATAATTGGGAAATTGATTAATTAATAAGTACGCAAATAAAATGAAACATATATATATATATATATTTATATTTATAATTAAAATATTAATATATATATTTTATTATATATTTTATTTTATTATATATATATATATATAATATATTAAATTATAAATATATTTATAATTTAATGTAAAGTGAAAAATAAAATTTCCTTGTAAACCAAATGCTTACAATAATTTAAAACATGATTTTAATTATCGTTTATAATGATACTTTTGTAATCAAAAAGTCCATGTTTGTCCATGATGGTGGTACTATGATAACCGGTTGACGAATAAAAGTGTTAAAAATCTAAATTTAGTTTCTAAACATACTGATTAGTAAAAATCATTACCCTCCTTCATTTCTTGGAGTTCTTAATTAAATCAGTAACGCAGAATTTTCTAAATCATTATGAATACAAGCGATACAAGCTTAACTCTGAACAAATGGAAAACTATACACCTTAAACTACATTAATCTGTTAAACAATCTGTAAATACAATTTAATTACGTACATTATACACTTAATTTCATAATATATATAATCCTAAAAACGTGATGTCACACCTTGCGCATGACAAACCCGAGTTAAATTCGTACATTTTACGCACTCGCATTAGCTTAAAACGTCATAAATACTCATGAGTTCAAAGAAGCGTATCGCGTTCATAATTTTAGACATTCAAAAGTCTACACGCGTGTCGAATGAGACAGTTAGATTTATTTCAATTCGCGAGCTAATATCCGTCATCAATTAGCCGACCGCTTACAATATATCTGCCCTGATACAAATCCCTGGAACTATAGAAGTCAACGGCAAGGAATGCAGTAACCCATATTTCCTATAAGAGACCGTTCTCAGAAGCAATACAGTTTCTATGTCTATTCGCTGGAAATGTACGCGTACGAATTTGCATGTGAATGCTCGAGTATTGATTCTATACCATGACGAGGAATTGTTGCTATGTGTTCCAATCCTTATAGGACCGTTTCTGTTTGTAAAGATTAGCAAAGTTGAATCACCTACTGTGTTAGATGTATCCCTACGTTTACATTCCAAAGTGTAATATTTCAGACTAACAACTTTTATTATTAGTTTCAATTATTGTAACTTATAGTCCCAGCGTTATCAAATGTTATCCAGGATCACGTTCTCGCCGACAATTGCCTTATGGTTGATTTTCATTTCTTTGTAGGCGGGATACCTACATCCATGTGGGTGTGTAAAGAGGCATTCAGGAGAACACTGCACCTATAAACTCCTTGCTTCATGCGGCAGCTTCGCAATTGATAATTGAAATATCGTCTACGACATCCGGCTTCATGGACTTTTAGATTGTCTAATTGCATAATGCGGAGATTTACGTTCTGGTCTGGTAAAGATCGACATTTAACGGTGGCAGCGCGCCTCTTGGAAATTAATTTTAAGCATGCACTCTGTAATGAACTAGCATAGTATTATGTATAACTAAGTTAGGTTCTGAATGGAAAAAACGAGCTTTACTTCCGGCTTTAGGAGCAACTATAAGATAACAGTTTAGTAAATGAATTTTGGATGAGGTTTCTGGCTATTTTCCCACTATAAATCTGCTGCTGTCTGGGATACTGACACATTTTAGAACACTTAGTTTTCTTACAATGCAAAACCATACAAAAACATTTTTATTTTGTCCCAAATCGAAAATGTATGGAACTAGTGAATACCGAGGTTGTAAATTTCGGCATTTGCTAATTAGTACCATTTGTTAATTAGTAGCTTGGATTCATGACATCCTGACATGAATCCAATTAGATCAACTGAATCCAATTGATTCAAACATATTTGGAACTAATTTTATTACAGAGTTTTTTTGGCATCCACATGTCTCTAACAGAATTCCTATCTATTAATCTAACCCACCTATTATAAAGAAAACAACCAATTTTTTATATTTAAAGGACGATTAAAAGGCTTCAACGACAAAAAAGGCAATTAGGAATGAACCAACAATTAAATATCGTCGGTGCATTTATTTAGACAATACAACTGCATTATAGTTTGATCATGCAGATAACAACTGCCGATGGCGTACTAATTGGAGAGTTGAATTTGGAGACATGCCCCTATAACACAACAGGCTATAATCACTTGTTCATTCTAAATTTAAAATTTCGACTACAATGCCGTCAGCGATTGAACGATGTCGATAGCCACCAAACATCTGCCACTGAACAGCGTTCGGAAGATACAGGAAGCATTCGATAATTATTCTTTCGGCACTTCTATATGAAGATATAATTGGTCAGTTAATTATTTATGGAAGTTTTTCAATCCGTTGCAGTGGACGTTATTTTTTATTTTCACGAATAACGGTGTAAAAGCACAGGTGTTTTTCCGGGCAATTCCACAGTCAATTTATGGCAGCACCTGTTCACAAAAGATTAATATCGAGATTTCGAGTATCATCGTTTTCATTATTTAAAGCGTGCCGTAAGCTCGTAATTCAGCAGATGGTTTTGATATGTAAAAATTGTCTAAAGACTTCATTTGTTTGTGCACAGCAAAAGCAACAAACTAGTATGCAAATGTGAGTTTAATTGATATTTATCAAGGTACTAACTTTACAAAGAACATGACGCCAATTTAAAAATACCGAATTCGCATAACAATCATCACGTTAATCATATACAAATTAAAAGTACAATTCCACATGGAGTAATTAACTCGAAAAAAAATACACAGATAGTATCTGTGGTCTTAATTGCCGAGTTATTAAAAATCTCACCCTAACGTTCGAGGTTTCTTTTTAATGTTTTATTATTTATGAATGCAGTCGCTAAAAGTATGGTAAGATGATTAATATTAAATTTAATGCAATAATGTTAGCTTTTTAGGAATAAAAAAAACGAATAAACCAGATCATCCAATACGTGAAATAAGCACATGTTTTTACAAAATTCTTCTGCAAAACATCAGTTTAGCACATCACAAATATCTAAAATATATTAATAATTTCCCCTTGATCGAGAGAAGAATGTTATCCTTCCATCAAGATTACTAACAATGCATTAAGTTCAACTTTCAGATGTTTCGGAAGTGCACGCACGAGGGGATGACATCAACATAACGAAGGCAAAGAAAGCTTTAATCCAAAAGAAATTTAAGAAATAAATCGGGATAATTGTCGATAAAGTTAAACAAGGAGGCGCTGGAACATCCAATACAGGAAATGTGACCCGGCGATTCTTCCATAATCTCTTGAAAGATGCTTCTACAACAGGGATTGAGGATAGTGTGATTTGGAGATGTTCTGTCATTTTACAGACTATTTCGTCTGGGTATACAATTAATTTTCACCGAACGCCATTTTGATGGACATCTTGGAACTTACAATAATGGATATACTGCCTTTTTAGTTCGCACAGCACAAATAAAAAGACAAATATGAGTGGTTCGTTTATTTATTGACCAGGCTTGAACACAAAAATAGCAAACATTTTTAGGAAATGTACGTTTTGAAAATTGAAAACTGAAAATTAATCATGGTCTGCTTCAGAATCCTCATTCAAACACATTTCTGCTGGTAGGCAAAAAAAATAATTTCTTCAAACCAAGACAGTCCTTCAGACTTCAAATTAACACAGTACAACTTCGATAACTCCGCCGACAAAATGTCGTCAAAAAGGAAGAACGTTACATTGACGCTCGAAAAAAAGTGAAATTTTAAAAGCATTGGAAAAAGGAAGAAGCGTGAGATTTGTAGTAAATAAACTATATCATAAAATCGTATATTTTAAAAATTAATAAATGTTCATATAAAATTAATTTTAAAAAACACGCCTCTAATCCGGACAAACTCGATAATTGGACAAGGAAAAAAAAAGAATGGCGGCATTTGCATTAAAAAATGCCGCCACTAAAAAAACAAAAATGTATAGATATGAGAAGACTGTTCCAAACAGATGTGAAACTATTCTACAAAGTGAGTTATAGTTGCAACCACAATTTTATAATCCTATTTTTGTGAACTGTACGTTACATTTCGGCTGCTAATTTCTCCTGTACGAATTTGTCGACGTTTAGTAGTCGAGGTAAATGCGAACACTGGTAATATCGCAATATTGCGCTAGAATTATGCTAAAGAGGCCTTAGTAAGGTGGTGGTCAACAGAAACTGGTGCGTCACAGACTGGCGCTTTAGCAATCACAAAATGTGCCGACAGACTTTGCTTCGCTTCGCTCTACCGAAAACATTTGATTAGCGGCAACCGTATTAAACTTTTTATCGTCATTCCTAGAGCAAATTTGTTTACTGAATCTCCGACAATAGAACTCGGAGCCGGTCGTCATTTCGGCACTGTTGCCGTTCGAACGAAAGGACAGGAAGCAGTTAAAAATCCTTCTGACTAATCAGTTTTACTGTGCACCCGTAAGTATTTCGCAAAATTGTCACATAAAACGAAATACCTGTGAATCATAGGCGCAGTAACGCGTTCAGATTAAAGATCAGCAAACAATTCTTGGAAGCTCATGATAGTGTATTTGAAAATAATAGCTATAGAAATTGTTGTTTAACATACCGTCGCTATTCAGAAAGTAATTTAAGGAGCACAACCGGAAATGATACCGAGAACGTTGAGGCATACTAAAAATGATAAGTCTTAATAGCATATATCTGGTGGTGGATATATCAAATTGCAAGTGCTACAGTCCTTCATTGCGTTGCGCAACAACGAGTAACCAAGACAGAAAAATTATTTATCACCCAAGAATGTAGGAGCCACGATAAAGAAGTGAGTAGCACCACAAATTTTATAGAAACAATAAACGTATTTATTATTTTTTCAAAGTCGTTTATTTCAAACACAGTTTTTTCATTCCCTTTATCGGACCGGCAACAGCTAAAACTACACACGAAACTTTACGGACTTAAAAACACAGAGTAATAACTCATAATCAGTAATCTTGGGAAAGCAACGTAACCCGACACCAAAGCGCTGATAAAGATGATTAATTGTGGGCCATTTACATGCATATTTTATTCAAATACGTCCCACTTACTCACTAATTTAGTGGAGTAGGAAGAAAATAGTCTGAGCTTATTCAAGGCACGGTGCCCTTATTGATAAAGACCATAAATAACGGCGATAATATGGGCAATGATGATAATTCTGGTGGCTCGGTATTACAGTTTCCTGTCATAATATTGGTAATTTTAAGATCGACGCCGCCTTTGACGGAAAAGAAATGTTTAAAGTTAAAAAAAAGCTTAATGTTTTCATACAAATCAAGTTAATGTTCTACCAACATACATGTTATTTGTATATGATGCCGAAATTTTTAATGTATGTGCTAATTATTTTATAACATAAATTACTTTGTTAAGTTTTTGTTGGTTTAGTGGTAGCGTAAATGCTCTGTGTACTAATCACTTGTATGTTGCTAATCTGTGTGATTTGTGGTGGCAAGAATTGTGTGGATTTTCTGTAGGTAGAAAGTCAAATTTATTTTGTGTGTTAATTGTTGTTTAAATCCAAAAAGTAAAAAAAATCTGCTTTGTCTATTCGTAATGTGAACTGGATGTTATGTAACTGGGTTTTGTGCAGACTATTTAGATTAAAGAGGGGAATTTTTGTCGGGCCACTAACTAATTCGAACAATTTTCAAGGATTCAACCTTCAAAGCATGTTTGAATGAAATGGAAATAAGAGCTTTGACTGCTTTTGAAAACGTATGTCACAAACAATAGATCAAGAAA
>JAWQRJ010004069.1:0-11390 GCA_033557515.1 Diorygopyx duplodentatus
GAATTATTAAGTTCATAGATCAGAAAAGTATTTGTAAGCAAATATTTATAAGTAAATATGTTATTATTTGTATATTTTACATGTTAATGGCTAAATTTATATTAACACTTATATTTGTTTTCGATGTTGACGCTATGAAAAGATTTTGTAATGTAATTTATGAAAATGTATGATTATTTTGCATTCAAGTACATACTCGTTTATTGTGATGATACGAGAAAAAAATAATGTTACTCTTTTATGATTTTTACAATACATTATGTAAGATCATATATTGTAAAAATCACAAAATAAAAACGTCTTTTTTAGTGAGCGTCCCACATTCCATTATATAACATCTGGTCACTTTAAATTTACCAGCACGTTGTGTTGAGTTCAACATGTGCTCGCGTGTAGGTACCTTCTAATTAGGGATTTTTGTTGGAGTTGCCACTACTGCAGTGCGCAATCGCGACTGCAGCGCCATCTTGAGCGCGAACTGTGTTTGTGTCGTTTGTATTCCGGCGTCAGTTTCGGCAAGATTTCATTTCAATAGAAACGATGGTGTCTGGTGAGAACAGTTTATTTAACTCACGCAGAAGAAGAAAAACTAAAACGTCTTAGTTTTTTATCACATGACAATAGAAGTTATTACATCCGGTGAGATTTAACACCCCATTAAACATAAAATGGCGTTACCGTTGTACGTCAGGTAAGCCAATATTTTCGAAACGAATTACAATTTTAGTTTATTTGGATTAGAGTTAGACTTAGGTATAATGCATCCACAAAGCATTTTGCAAGTGTGAATTTCATAATTCGGCGGTAAATTCACAGTATTTCTTAGCAGAAACTCCTTTGCAAAACTAAGCCATTATCTTTTCAAGTCCATTATCTTTTCAAGCAGTTTTTATCGGTGGGTTGGTCCATCGCTTGCTTACCAGTGATACTGAATAAGGGTGAGTTCCGGAATTCACCGTTAGATACCTGCAGAACAAATTCTGTTCCCAATTTATGCAATCATCTACCGGTGAGCGTTTCATTTCTCCACAGTACTGCACGGTTTGATTTAGGCTCGATGACTGTTAAAATAATTGACCCTTTGTATTTTTTGCGCGTAAAAGGAACATAAAAGTTTTTAAATTGTTAAAAAAAAGAAACCATCCCTATTGGTTCACTTAAAAATTATTAATACTGATTAAAAAATTATTAACTGATTAATGCGAGCCAACGAGCCGTTAGCCAATTAGATTGAAGACTGAATTTGAATTCTCTAATCTGATTGGCTAATGGCTCGTTGATCTCCGATTAACTTTACGGAGATGTTTTGTGCAACCGGGCATAAGTATTTTATGATATTACAAACCCTAAATTCGAAAGAACATTGACGCAACTCAAAAGACACGGTTTTTCAGAAATGCGGGTTTAAAATTTTGCGTTTATATTTTTTGAAAATACCAACGGTTTAACGATTACCTAGCAATTGCTTAAAATTGTTTTTTTATGTTAAACATACTTTTGTTTATTGCTCAAATTAGTAATAAATTGTACATGTAAAATAGATAACCAGTACACAGAGCTTTCCCTGTCATCAGATACATTGTTATGGTATTTCTAAAAATTAAATAACTATAAGCCTTTTAATTACATTTCCTTCTTTTCTTCTAACATAATCAATTAAGAGGCTATCATTTTGATTTCTATTTACCTTTTTTTTAATTATTCCTTTAATATCTACTATATTTAATTTTATTAACGTGTTTTTGTATAGAGTTCCAGCATTTTTATCATTTTATATTCGTATCACGGACCACACTTGATAATAGCTAAGTATGTTTATTTTGGTACAAACTAATTTTTAAAACATACATATGCTATTGAATGAATTTTGTTTTCTTTCCACACAAAAAGGGCGTATTCCCTTTTAAACTGTCATTTTATTAGTATACCTTGATATTTGTTAAATACTTTAACGTCACTTACTGGATGTGTTAATTAATACTTAACATATTTTTAATTAACTTACTGATGTTCCAACTTTTAACACTTATAAACACCTATAAAAGATGGCAAAAGGAATTAATTGTAACCTGATATTCCTTGACCTCTCTATCACTAGAGACACAGACAATAATAAACTCACTTTTGAAAATCTACAGCCGCAGATATTGTAATCACAAAGAACTCTTTTACCACCAATAAAACAAAAACAGCAGCTTGCAATTTCCTTTTCAATAGACTTTTGTTATTTGCATTATTTGCAATATTGCCCTCAACAACAAATTTACCTTCTCCGACCTACTAAATGCATACAATGGGATCCACAATAACAACAATATTAACCCACAGTATAATTATAAACAAAAATACGTCACTTTACAATATCGCTTTCTTTAACTATACTTTCGTAGGCTTTCTTCAACTACACAACAAATTCAACATTACTTCTTCCTTCCCTTCCAACAGAATAGACCAAAAACTTATTAACAATAGACCAAAAACTGATAAATATAAAAAAAAGTGGAATCTATAAAATCAACTGCAAGGAATGTAACTCTTTTTATATGGGTCAATCAGGAAGAAATATAAAAACTACATTTAAAGAACATTTAAAAAACAAAAATTCAACCCTTAATAAACATATTAAAGAACACAATCACACAATAGACTCACATAAAACTCAATCCCATCACTCTATTGATAAATCAAGAAAGATGGATTTGCTTGAAGAGATGGAGATGGCTAGATATAAACACCTACTACAGTACCAAATGAATTTTCAGAAATAAATAACCGTCCATTGTCTTTAAACATAATAAACCAATAATACATTCAAATTCAAACAAGGTTAATTCAGCGCCATCTACAGTTTACTTCACCTGCAGGTGTTTTCCCAAATTATCCTAGTGTTTTCTAGTCATCCGTATACAAAAACACACCTATAATATTTTCCTGATGCTCTCCTACGAGTTTTTCAACGTTTTTCCATGTTATTTGTGCAAATGTTGCAAATTTTAATGTGGTTACATAACCTTGACGGTAAGATACTTTGATTTGTTTTTAGCTTTATTTTTGTTCTTCCGGACATTTCAATAGTTTCTACTCACAATTTGCTCGAAAATAATGATACTATCGTGTGGTTAATAAGGTATTCCTATACATACCTAAATGCTTCCGTTTTTGAGTTATGTTGAAATTATTTTTTTTACTGTTTATTTCCTAAACCTTTGACAATAGATATTTGGATTATTATCGAAGCAGAATATTTGAAAGTTTTTGTGAGCTTAGGTTAGACATGAAGACATTCATTGATCGTTTGTGCATTATTTTATCACATTCCTGAATGTGAGTGTGATCAAAATGTAGAGCCCTCTTTACGCTGAATGTAGAACCCTCTTATAAGCGTAAAAAACTCGAGATTTTTAAATAGAACAGCCTGTATATTAAATCTGTATCAGAAGCAGGATAGTACCCTCCACAAATTTGTATTAGGGTTTCCTATACTAATCTTTAGCAGTTTTGGAGATATTAACAACTTTTTGTTAAATTTATTAGGCTAGTTTTCTTTTAGCAGGCTGATTTTGACCCCTCAATTTTAAAATTTACTTTTCAATTTCGCTATTCAGATTTTGAATGCTTATTTGTTGGAAAATCAACAAACCAAATTATTTGATATCCATCGTTCTTGTCTATCCATATAACAAAAAAATGTTATATTTATATAAAATTGTGTATATAATGGATTGGTATAAACAGATCCCTTATTTTCAGGCATTCTCTAGAACCCCACATGGGCTCGAGGTTATCGCGGTCAATCCCAGGGTGAATAGTTTGGTGTTCGATGTTCCCCAACTAATCAACACGTCTTAAAATGCTATGGTAGGCATACTGGTGCCTTGGAGAAACAATGCGGGATAGCTACCGTAAGACTAGCGACGACCCCACACTGCTCCCGCTAGCTTACTGACATCATCCGAAGTATAGGAAGTTCCATTAAATGACGTTGCTGGTCCACACGTACGAACACTACAACACATTCAGATGCACAGTCCACAGAAAATGTTCAACACTGCCTACTTAGCTGCCATTTGATAAGATTGGTAGAATTGCTCGTAGAAGAATGTTCTTTGTTGGCCTCATACTGTGGATGCCATGGATTTTATTAAACGTAAGTTGTCCCTTTAAGTTAATCCTGTACAGGGTGACCCGTATCCTGTGGTTTTAAATAAGAACTTGCATTTCGGGATCAGTCAGTTTAGTCGTGGATTAGTATTTATTTCAAAATAAAAAATATTTATTAACATTATTTATTATTAACATTAGTGTTGTCAGCAAAATGAATAAATCGCAGAATTTGAAGGTATCTGTCACGTGACATAACTTTACTGAATATTAGAGTTTCAATAATGAATTCCTTAGACCAGTAATCTTTTATTCTGTGTTTTTTTATTAATGCCATAAGAATTGAAATAGCTAAAAATGTGTACATCTCGTTTAGATTTGAGGACTTGAAGTTTTTAATTTTTTTGCCAGGATTTTGCTTTGTAGCAAAATTGTACTACGTTGTTGACTGATTCACTATTTCTTGAACAAAATCAATTGTTACAAATGCTTCGGAATATTTCTAGAACAGTCGGGTTGTCTCCTAAATTATTTATTCTGCATCCTGAGCCTTTATTGTTGAACTCGTGAAGTATAGGATGTAAATCACCTTTTGCCCACTTGAATTTCCCATCCTCATGAAGCCAGCTTTTTTGTATAGTGGAACGCTTGTTTCACTATCATTTTCACTGTCACTTTTAGAATCTCTCCTGTCCTCGACTTCATCTTCCCCCACATGGTCAATATTCGGATTCGATACATTCGCCCAATTATCATCATCTTCTTCTTCAACATTTTTTCAACATTGAAAATACCGTCGTCGTCATCGCTATTCATTAGAAGATTGTACAGTTCCTGTTCGGTGTAGGGTTTTTGATACGGCATAGTGAATTACTTGAAGAAACACTTTGGCCGTTAGCTAGATAAATGTAAATAGCGACCACAAATAAAAGGCAATATTACCTATACAATCTTAGAAGAGTGGGGAAAGAACCAATTAGGAATAACTGTGGGAGGGCCTTGAAATATGTTTAACCTAACCTATACCATATGCGGATGCTTTCGGTTCTCGTATTTAAACGTGTTTCAAGCCCTGCGTAATTATCCGGTTCCCAGTAGAAGATTACGAAATTTCTTCGGTTGTATTCATCGGTTAATAAATACAAAGTACAAAGATTTGTAAAAAAAAAATATTGCAAGGGTTGATGGCAGTTTTCATCATTATCATTAATCATTGTCAATCTCATTTTCGTGACTGGTTCGCATTCATCAGACGAAATTATTTGCGGCGATTCGATGTTTGAAATAGAAACATTTACACCCCGAGAAGATTTGGTAATGAAATCTGTTATTAACATTTGCTTCTGATTTCTTGTTAGATCTTTATAGACCTCATCATATTGAACCAAGCAGTGATTAATATCACGTTGAAATCGAAGAGCCCATTCAACATTTGAGTCATTTTGTACAAAATGATCACCCGATTTTCTTCCCAATTCGAGTCCTTCGCAGATGATTTTTACTGTAAATGCAACTGATTCAAATTCTTCTTCATCAGGATCAATGTCACAATCACTAGTTTCATCAACCATGTTGATTAAATCATCTTCACTTAGTTCTTTATCAGCCACTAGTTTTGCAATATCTCCTTCAGTAAAATCGTCGAAACCTTCTCCACCCAATGAATGCACCAATTGTACTATCTGAGAATATTCATCCTTTAATGGTGAAATAGAAGCTTCACCTTTAACTACATTTGGCCACAATTTCTTTCAACAGCCATCGAGCGTTGATTGCTTAATCGCAGTATGTGATAAAGCAATATGCTTAACACATTCTAAGATTGCAAATTTTTTCCAACCATTAATAACTGTTAAAGATTCTTTATTTTCCATTTGTTCTAAGATTTGAGTGAAGGCTCGTTTTAAGTACAGAACCTTAAAAGTCGAAATTATCCCTTGATCTAATGGTTGATGTTATTACATCAACTTATTACATCGACTTCCTTATTAGGAAGTCGTATTCTTTGGTAAAAATATAACTTAGACATTCTCATGCTGTAGATCTTGCGGATGACCCGGTGCATTGTCAATTAATAAAAGCACTTTAAAAAGCAGTCTCTTTTCATTTAAATATTTTATTTAAAACATATCTTCACACACTCTGTATATCAAATCCAGAAAGGTGTTTAGTTTAAACTATTTGATTCGATTATGAAGTTGGACCACCTTTAGAAATTAATTCACGAATGATAACAAAAATATATACTAAAGCCATACATCAGTCCTTTCTCGACACGATGCTATAGCTTTAGAAAAAAAGAGTCTAAAACAAGGCTTTTACTCGGAACGTACAACCCCCCAAATATTTACAAAGTTTAGATTTTACAACTTTTTCGGAGAGAAGGCTTTATTAGCTTTAGAACATTGTTTATTGAGGCATAATAGGTATTGTAACAGTTGCACAAGTTATTTTATAACCTCGGCAGCAAATGTGCCACAAATTTTTATTTTGTTCGAATACCTGATTGCATTAACACGTAACTGTATTTTATTTTTATTTTTCAGAATACAATATGGCAATAATCACAAAGTCAAACCAAAGGTGGGACAGTGCATTGTGGGCAGTAAACTAGAAGATGTTGAATGATTATAGAGAAGCTGTTAAGTGCCTCCAGAATTCCACGACATCTTGTATTGGGAGCATTAATATGCCGCACATATTCAGAAGGAATAATGAATTCAGAATTCAAAGTCTAGACAAAAAAAATACAAATCCAAAATACCATCAGCATGCAAACCACACCAGACAGTGATCTTTTGTGGATGAAGAGGTTTGACAACGACAAACTCTGGCTTCTCGCTGCTCCACATTCGATAATTTTGACGATTGACATAGCCGTCCAACCAGAAGTGTGCCTCATCGGTAAAAACGATATCGCCACAATTGAAATCAGTGTCGAACATTTCGCACATGATGTTGGCGAACTCCAGCCTTTAATCTCTTTTGAAATTGTTCTTCAACTAATTTTCTATTCGAAAAATAGTGGCAAAGTCATCGTTTTACATGTTTTCCGAGCGCTCCATGAAGCGTCGCAGTATGTGGACAGCATCTTTGACTTGAGCTGCAGTAACGCTCGGTGATGGTTCTGGAACATACACTTCTTCTTCATCATAAGACGACAGAGAAATTATTTCATTGCACAGACTTCAACGTCAGAGTTTAATTCAGTGAAATCTTCGAAAGTTATGTTTTCGGAAAGATCGAGTGCTTTTGAAATGTTACGTCATTCTTCGCACTGTTTCATTTTTGGATTCAACGCTTGTTTCCTGTTTCACGTCCGATTCACTTTCAGTTTCTATTTCTCTCACAAAGCCAGCTTTTCTGAAACAGGTTACGATAGTCTGTTGCGTTGCGTTCCTCCAAGCTCGGTCAGATATCCTCGTGCAATCAAGAATGTTTAATGGTGTAATTTGCTCTTTCCTATCAATGGCATCTGCGATCTTCTTCACATCCAACTTTGAAACTTCTGATATCCCTTGATCGAGAGATTGCAGCTTTGAAGTGGTTTTTGGTGAGAGAAAAACTACTTTTACAGCTTCTATTTCTGGGCTAATATTGTGAGCCTTGCTTTATAATTATCAATGAGAAGAATGATTCCCAAAAAATTCGATTGTCATTCCAAGGCCTTTTTCTGCGCTTTATAGTGAAGAGGAAAAGACTTCGTTCTTTTTAAGTCACCAATCCTCAACCTGTGCCCCCACTCCCCCTAGGGGGGCGTGATAAAACTCAATGGGGGGGCACGAGTATATGGAGAAAAGATATATCGAGAAATAATGAGAGAAAATATAAAAAAAATTATTTAATTTACTGAAAGAAAAGCAATAAAATACATTCTGACATAATAAAAAATAAAATACACGTTTACACTGATATAATATATGTACTTATAAATAGGATTGTATCAGTCTTGGAAAATTTTGGAAGTTACGTTGATACATTGGTCTTTGTTGATTGCAAATTGTATCTGGGGGTTAAAAAAAAATTATTAAAATTCGGTTGTGGAAAATATGAATTCCTAAATTGTGGTGGTTTTGGTGGTAATGGAGGTGGTTGTGGATTAAATTTCCGTACTTGTAATGGATTATTATGTATGTGTTGCAATGCTTGCTGTAATCTATGTTCATTATGTAAATGAGTTTTACACAAATGTAGCCAATTTTGTCTTTCTACAACTTTAGCTTGAGCCAATTCTAAACTTTGTGGGTTTAAATTAACTATATGTTCACCATAATCTGCATAACACATTAGACAACGAAAATATGTCTAAGGCCATTTTCTTGTACATTTCAGAAATTTTCATTGACTTAATTTTTGATTTCTGTTAAAAGTAAATTTAGTGATAAACGAATTCTATTTCCTAACTCAGGGTGTTTCTTCTTTTTGTGGCATTATATCAGTTACAAAACAATTTTCTGATCTCTGATGCGAGTAGTTAGCAAAGTTAATTTTAAATCATTCCAAGTGTCTATTTCTCTTGAAGCTACTAAACGTAAGGCATTGCGAAATAGTCTACCTTTAATGATTTTTAAAACAAATTTGTTAATTGGATTTTGTACATTCTGAAAATCACAGTAAGCCTGCACTAAATCTTCTGCTTGTTTGATAAATAAGCGTAAGGTTGTGTTGTCTTGTGTGGGGAGGTCTTTGAACTTGATTAGGATTTATGTTTAAATTTGCTAATTGATCTATTAAATTCTGAACTTTTGAATTCTACCCCTACAAAATTAATGAATTTACTGTTCGCATTAGGTATGTCTAGTCAAGGTGTGTTAATTTAATAATAATAATAAGCCCTTTATTGTTAGTCTCAAGTCTCCGATACTAACATAATATCCACCTTATAAGATCCAATAAGTGGATCGATATCAACCAATTTGGGCAGCAGTGATCGCACATTCAAATGCGCTACCCTAATATCGCATAAGCAACCATCACTAAATACTGAAAATAATGAATTAAATAATCCGATCAATCATTACCGAACGATAATCACAAATAGAACAAAGCGAAAGGTTTTTATACCAAAACACACAATAGCCTAGCAAAATAAAAAAAGACAAACAGTCTATTAATATGGGAATTATTAAGTAAGACTTATGATCTAATTGCTGAACTAATCACATGCCGTACCTTTTAAAGTCACATAAAGAGGTAATTTTTTTAACAATACGATTATACGTTATACAAAGACGTTGCCGTTGTTCGTAAATACATTTCTACCACCATACTTCGTACTCAGCTTCTTCACCATTAACATTCGATCCCTAGTAAGATCCTCACGTATAACGATCTTGGTTCCTTTAAGCTTTGAGTTGGCGTTGTATATATCGTCCCTCTTCAATCTTCGGCAAAATCTAATAATAATAGCGGTAATTTTAATTTTTCCTTTCATTGATTGTTATAGGGAATATTGTAGACATAATTTTTATTTATTTACTTATTTTATAATAGAACTGCAAATATCATACCTGCACATTCCACCAGATTTTCGATTTTTCCTGTTGCCACTTCCCATAGGTGTAGGTTCTGCCGCTGTTCCAGTAGCAGTTTTCCGTTATCCTCCAACTTCGAGAGGCTATCTGCTACAGCGATCGACTGAAATTTCCATTTTCTCACGAAAGATAATAACTATTTCGTATAACTATCAAAGAACCCATCGATAGTTATGGGGAATATTGTAGACGTAGAATAATTCAAAGAAAAAAGGAACGCCATGGTACGGGAATCGAACCCGTGACCTTTCGTACTACCGCTATACTAACCAGGGCGCCTAGTTTCTTGAATTTATTTGGTCTTAAGGACAGCATGTGTACACAACCCGTTTTCTATGGATGGAAACTCGGGTAATCGTCGTTCAACTTATCGGAACCTGAGACTATTAAGAGTACACTGTGACATAAGGAAAGTAAAGGGCTATTAAACAAGGAAACGTGAAAAATGATGTCTCGTTGGTGTCGCCTATTTTCCGCTTCACAAAGTCGTGCTCTTTCCAACACATGTTGCATGACTCTTCGCAAAATTTCAGGGGTTATGGCACGGATTCCATTGCGAATATTTTTTTTCAGTTGAGGGATGGTCTGTGGCTTATTGACGTATACCCTCTCTTTTAAATAGCCACAAAGGAAAAGTCTGGAGCGGTCAATCCGGCGAACGCGGCGGCCAATTACAATTGCTCCTACGCGACATAATGTGTTCGCCGAAGATCTCCCGTAATAAAACTATTGTGCCCCATGCAGTGTGGGTCGTGGCGCCATCTTGTTGAAACCACATTTGAGGGTGGTTTGCCAATGCCGGCCTCAAAAAAATTTCCAACATGTTACGGTAATGGACAGCATTGATGGTAAACTGGAGCACCGGCTGCATTTTCAAAAAAATATGGCCCAATGATCCTTTCGGACGATACACCGCACCAAACGGTACATTTGAGTGGGTGCAGCTCTCGCTGATGAACTGTTCTTGGATTCTCTGAAGCCCATATCCTGCTGTTTTGTGTGTTGACAAATCCATTTAAATGGAAATGGGTTTCATCGCTCATTATCAAATTGTGAATGAAATCGGGGTTTTCTCCAGCTTTTTGCTGTAACCCTATAGCATAATCAAGCCGTTGCTGGTAGTCAGCTGTATTTTGTATGGAAACATGAGCAATGTGGGCAATATTCTCTGGGCAGACCTTCATGATAAGCCCAAATTGTGCAGAACCTGGTTGATGTTTCTGGACTTTCTTCCACACTCTCCCGCACGCGTTCAATATTTCGGCGGTGCGCACTCTCCGTAGTCTTCCGGCACTAGGAAGGTTCCTTACTGAACCTTGTTGACCAAAATTTGCAACCAGGCGATTATTGTTGGCACTGAGGGTCCAGTCCGCATAATAAAATGTCGACGATATGCACGCTGCATCAGAATAACTGAGTTTCTGTTTGAAAAATAAAATTCAATGATTTTTGTTCGTTGTTCTATTGTGTACTGCTGTTCCATTTTAAATTTCCCAAGTCTACACAAATCTAAAACAAAAAATTTTAAATAAAAAAGTTAAGTCTTCCTCTCCACAACACCGTACTCTCATCAGTCTTTCATTGTATTATTAAAATAATCTGATACTGCGTACTTTGTATGAAGGCATCTCAATATCATCAGAAATCACTTGCCACTCATTTGCTCTCCAAAAACAGATATAGAAAATGAGTTATCTGGTTGCCATGTGAAAGGAAACCCCAGGAAAATATTAAATTCCGGAATTGTTAATTCCC
>JAWQRJ010004070.1:0-11388 GCA_033557515.1 Diorygopyx duplodentatus
GTTTTGTGTCTATTGGTTCTTGTGTTATAGGAATTACTTCCTCATGTTCACTATGTATATTACTATTTAAATTACCTTCATCTGCAGTTTCTGTGCTTGAATCGTTTTCTTCATCTGCAGTTTCTGTTGTTGAGCCATTATTTGCTATTAAAGATTGAGTTATATTTACTTCATCTATTTTTATTCTGCTTGAGGCATCTGCATTTTTATTCATTGTACCTTTTTGATATAACGTTGTGTATTGATATTCTTGGAGATAAACTTTCCATTTTTGCATGTTTAGATTATTTTCTTTCAACTTATGTAAACATACTAACTGTTTGTTATCTGTTACTATAGTAAAGTGAGTTCCGTAAATGTACTTAGGCCGTACATTTACGGCCTTAGGCCCTACTTCTTACACGCGTATATTATAGATAAGAATTCTTTTTCTATAGTGGAGTATTTGATTTCACTTTTTGATAATGTTCTTGAAGGATACGCAACAGGTTTATCTTTTCCTATGGGACCTTGATTTAAAATACTAAAATACTACTATTGACTAGGCCAGTTACACGTCACAGTTCGGCGGTGGTGTATTTAAAAAGCACTTCAAAAACTTGTGTAACACATTTATTTGTTTCGTAAGTTCGGCCAACAACGTCGAGTACAGAGTATTGTTATACATTAACGCACGGTAGCGTTCCCTCGGTTTATATAGCGAGTCTTAATCTAAAATATGTCTACTCAGCATTTCCTTTGTTCGGAGATGACATTGTGTGTACGAGTCACACATGGTGACACATAACTTATAAAAAAAATTGTTTAAACGTTGTGACGAAAAAAACGACAAAAACATATAGTGAGAAAATGTGGTTGAAGTAAAATAATTAAATAATTTTATAAAATATTAGCACTTTCCCGCGGGAAGTTATGGAACACCTACTTTTACTGATAGCTACCATTAATCCCTTAGTGGAGATGTTCAATAGCAACAATAACAAAGAATTTCTCCAGCTGAAATAACTACGTAAGTTATTTTTAAAGTTAGTTAAGTATTTTATTTCGGTGCTTTTTGAAGATCTCACAGTGCGCCAATTCCCAGTAAAAAGGAACATTAATCCTGTATGTCCATTAGATAGTGCCTTTCAGCTATCTCACCCTCGTATTCTTTTTTTTATACACCACTACAACAAACAGAGTTGAAATCGGTTCCTATTGAATGAACATTTAGTCGTCGTCTGGACAAATAGAGTGTGTAGCAACCGGACACAGGGATAGTAGATACGGATGTGTCCACACGGGGCCTACGTTCGGTTCTGGGCCTTGTTTGTGTTGGGAAAGTGCTGCCAGCCTTTCTGGCAAACGAAAAGTAGGACTTGCCGCAGATATCTGTGTCGCTTTCGGCACTTTAACGTCGCTTTTATCTTGCCAGTGCCCCGGGGAATGGCAAAATTGATAATAAATTCCCGGCCCTAACTCCGCTAACTCGAAATAAATAACCATAAATTTACGGCGGGGCTCTCTGTTTTATCTGTGTACTACCGCCGTTTCGCGTTTTATGGTGTGCCCGGTAAATGAAATGTACTGTGTTCGGGACAAAAATGATTCCATATATGCGATTTCTGCAAAAAGTGACAAAAAATTGACCAAATCCACCACAATGTCTATAAAAATGCAGTAAACTCTACATACAGAGGTTGCAGAGGTACAGAGGTCGCCATACTATCAATAACAGAAAACAACTAATGAATGAAATAAGAAAGTTAATATTGCCACAAGAAATTTTTATGTTCTCTTTAGACGTCACTAATCTCCAACCCAACATATCCATGAAAGAAACAATCAAAATGGCAGAACATTTAGTTGACACTTCTAAATCCAATGATCACATTTACATCATGGAAGATGGCAATGGAAGATTTTTTTTTTCATTATCAATAGCTGCTTTGTTTTTAATGAAAAAATCCGAGATAATAATTCCATGCACACCAAAATCATCCATAACAACAAATTTATGATCAATATCTGTACTTTCAAAATTTATTGTTAACAACAAACATAAAATTGTGATTTAATAGAATCGGTAATACCATTAATAGTAACTTCTTGTTTCTGTAAATTTCTTCATCGTGTTCCAAATATTTCGAAAAAATTACGCTAATTGTACCACCGGTGTATAGAAAAAATGTTAACTCATTACTCCATACCTCACATGCACATAATTCATACCATTCATACCATTCAGATTGCATTCATAAAGGATGAAGACACATTTTGTAATTTTTGTCATCTCACTTTAATCTGCTATTTTCAATTGCCGTTACAATAAATCATAGCCTACCAGGTCCATAAGAAAAACAAAAGATAGTTACTGTGTAGCCTAAATTAAAAGACCAAGAAAAAAAATAATTACGCCACGATGTTCTCCTTAAAAAATTGCCTGTACAATATGCAAGTTTCAAATCAATACCATCCCTCCCATTTGGCAAACTTCAAAAATAAAAAATCGGTCAATTTAAGATTTTTTCAAAAACGACAGCAGTTGGCCGTGATTTCTTGGCGTATTTAAGTTCAGCAGAAAATTTGCTACAACTTTCCCCATTTAACCGACGCTGTAAGTGTTACAGTTTCCGATATGCCAATGGTGAGGATTGAATTTGGGACACACTGTATATATATGGGTCATTCTAAGTTAAGAGGTACTTTCGATGGCCAGGACAAAAAAATACTTTTTTTTTATACTAACTTTCTAATTAACCTATTTATTGCTTAAAACTAAATGTTTTCTTCATGCTCACTAAAATTTATTACAGAAATGTACGTAGTTTAGTCACAATAAGTTCTAATATAAGAAAAAAGTCTCTCCCCTGGTCTGTCCCCAAACCGACTTTATTTGTAAACCAGTTATTATGAATGTATTAAAATTCAATAATTATTTTATCATCGTTAATTTTATACAGAACAATAACTTAGTCACAGTGTCTTATAAGTAAAATTACTTATATTCCAATTTTTCATAAATAATATCAACGCCGAAATTTGTCCTCCGTGTTTCGTGTCTCGTCCCCTGGCTTTTTGTTTTCGTTTAAAAATCAGTTTTGTTTTGCTAGTTTGTGGAAGTTGTGACCTTGAGTGCATAGGATGTAACGTGAAGCTAGCAGCAAGCGGCGCATAAGCCGACTGCACAGCCATTTTAACGGCCATTCTAGTCACGCCGCTCGCTGGGTGTTGAAGTGTTGAGTGAATGCAGTCTTTCCTCTGGTAAGTTTTATTTAGCAATTATTTGTTAAAATACTAATATTAACTTAAATATTCACTATGAATAGTGCATACATTGTTACGTTTGGTTGTAAATTGCGTACGAGAAACATTTTTACGACTATTTTAGATATCAATCGAAAATGTATCTCCCCTGGCGTATTTCCCCTGGCTCTTTTGATGGCAGGGGAGATACTTAATGTCCAGGGGAGATACATTTGTATGCGTTTTCATGAATACTTCTACATTTTTATCTGAACCTTTACTTGGCATTATGTATATCTTAGTTTTACAATTTAATATGACTTTTTTACAGAAAAAATGGCACCTAGAAAAAAAATGACACGCGAAGAACGGCTCGAAAAAAAAAGGATAGCAGAACGATTACGATACGAAAGAATTAAGAATGACCAAGATAAGTACGCTCAACAAAAAGTCAAGGAAAGGGAAAAATATGAAAAGAAGAAAGAAAAAGGAGTTATTAAGACAGTCAAGCAAATGACTCCCAGAGAGCAGCGGAAGGCTAGAAAAGTATGGAGAGAAAAAGCAAAAATTCGTAGACGTCGTTTAGCACTCCAAGATATAAGCAATGCTCCTGAAACACCAGCATGTTCGGATAATGAAGACCCACCGCCCCCTCAAAATATAAACAGGCGAGCGCAGGCAGCACAGCTAAAGTCAATTCGAGCAAGAAAAGCAAGAAACCTGATAATAAGAAAACAAGAGGCTGAAATAGCTCAACTTAAGTCTGCAGTCCAACGCTACAAGAAACAAATACAACGGATCAAAAAACCACCAATTAGCACACCCAACACCAAAGTAAATTCACTTACAAGAGCAGTAAGTGCAGGCGACAAAGAAACTATAAAAAAGAAACTGCTTTTCAGTGAAGTTATTACTCAACAACTTAATGAAAATTTTTCAAATCTCAACACTGTCCAAGAAAAAAGAGTTTTCAGGAGAATGTTAAGCGGGAAAATAGTAAAAAAATACAATGTTTTACCGAAAGAAATGAAAATAAAACCTTTGAGTAAAATAGGCAAGAAATTCAGACTGATGGACACAAAGCGCAGCTCAAGAAAAAACTGTGAGAATTTGAAAACGTGCATAGTTAAATTTATGGAAGATGATTCAAGCAGTAGACTTTGTGCAGGAAAAAAAGACTTTATAACGAAGAAGGGCGAGCGTAAGCAAAAGCGAGTTATGCTAGATACGTTACTCAACTTGCACAAACGTTTTGTGGAAAAGACACACATTAAAATATCTTACCCAATGTTCTGCAAACTCCGACCATTTTGGGTCGTCCAACCACGCTGTGACGGTCGTAACACTTGCATGTGTGTTATACACAGCAATATAGATTTAATGCTGAAATCGCTATACAACGCTAAGATAATATCTGTGTCGAATTACGTGGACCTTCTAAACCAAGTTTGCTGCAACAGATTCAACGAAAAATGTTTATCACGCGAGTGTAAGACGTGTTTAAACAAAGGTCTACATTACAAAGAATTCGATGACTCCATTCCACTATTTTACAGCAAGTGGCAAAGTGTACGCCAAGATATCGTGGATTTAAAAACTCAAAAACCACGAACTGTAACGAAATGCGTTAAAAGCTCACTACAGATTCTACCAAGGGACTTGATTTTGGATTTGGAATCAAAGATGGAAAAGTTTTTGAATCACGAACGAAACATAGTGCACCAACATCAAACTATAAAATCAAAAAAAGAGTCCCTTACTGAGTCAGAAGCAATTATACACGTAGATTTCAGTGAAAATTACCTAACAAAATACGCTGAAGAAGTACAATCCTTTCATTTCGGAGGATCGAGACAGCAAATAAGTATGCACACTGTTGTAGTCTATACTAAAGATGTCGACCAAGAGCTAAAAAGCCAATGTTACTGCACTTTGTCACAAAATTTATCGCACTCACCTCCTGCAATTTGGGCGCATTTACAGCCCATACTTGACTGTCTGCCGGCTACTGTTACGACTTTACATTTCTTGAGCGATGGGCCAGTCACCCAATATCGTAATAAAATGATGTTCAAGGTTTTGGCAACAATGCTAGAAGATTTCTACTCTAACCTTCAAAATTTCACATGGAATTTTCATGAAGCAGGTCACGGTAAGGGAGCTCCTGATGGAGTGGGTGCTACTTGCAAGAGAACTGCAGATAGATTAGTTGCGAGTGGCACCGATATTTCATCAATAGATGACTTAGCTAAAGCCCTTGAGAAAACCTGCCCGAATATTAAAATTTTCACCGTAGATGATGCAGACATATCTGAAAAAGCAGCAAAATTAGGTTCTACTGAAGGTATAAAGACTTTTTCAGGCACACTAAAGGTTCACCAAGTTACCGGTTGCGTATTGATACCTAATTGCCTGACATTGAAAAGTTTGAGCTGCTTCTGTGACTCAGAGTTATGTCGTCATTTTCAATTGGGTACTTTGGATTATCCACAAACACATCCTAAATTTCGTCTACGTGTTAATGATATATACGGAGCTAGCGATTCATAAGATGAACCACTAATCAATTTCACATCTCAAGAACACAGGAAGAAGCCTCAAGAAACACTACAGCATTCTGTACCTACCAGTATTAAAACCAAACTGCACAAAGATGATTCTAAACCCTCAACATTCTGCAACGGGGACTTTGTGCTGGTTAAACTTCAAGATACAAAAACGAAATATCGTTATGTTGCAATGTGCACAGGTGTTGAAGAAGATGATGAACTTCGAGTTATATTATGTAAAATCTGTGATGAAACTGGAAAAAAGTTCAGAATTAATGATGACGATATTTCTTTCATCACCTGGAATCAGGTTTTATAAAAACTACCCTCCCCGCACTTAAAAATGAGAGGGCAGCGTATTTTTTTATGAATTTAATGAATCTATTGATGTCTTTGAACGCGGGTTTTAGAAAAAGAATTTTTTTTAGTTACCTTTTAATTAAAATGTTTTTATAGTTTAAGTACAAAAAAAGTTTAATACTGTTACTCAGAGAAGTTTTTGTTTCTTTTTATTTCATTATTGACTATTGATAGTAAAGTTATAGATATTTTTGTTTTGATGGAAAGGAAAAGTAAGAACCTTTTTATGTTTTGTACCTAGCGCTTAAGAAACATGTAATTTTATAAACAAAGACTGCTAAGAAATGAAAAGTCTGATTATAAATAATTCATAATTAAAATTAAAATAAATAAATAAAGTTGATTCTTAAAAATAACCCTGCTTTTAATACCTCTACCCTGTATCCTGCATCTTGTCTCTACCCTGTACTGAGTATTTACCCTGGTCACTTATAAAACGAGATAAAACCAACAAATTGACTGGCCACTTTGTAAACGTTTTGTACTTAAAAGATTCCATAAAAATTACTAATTACTAATAGTTTAATAAACTTACCTTAAAGTTAAAAATAGTTTTTCTTTTGCACTAATACATTCCCGTATTGTTTTTGGTTCAAGTTCATCATTCACCTGACTTAAAATAAAATGAAATTGGTTTTTATTAAAACGTCAAAAAATCCTTTATAAAAAACTTTATATCGTCC
Organism: Diorygopyx duplodentatus; assembly: GCA_033557515.1. Classification (NCBI taxonomy): domain Eukaryota; kingdom Metazoa; phylum Arthropoda; class Insecta; order Coleoptera; family Scarabaeidae; genus Diorygopyx; species Diorygopyx duplodentatus. The sequence continues at coordinate 6,818 of JAWQRJ010004070.1, forward strand.
GAATTTAAGAGTTGTTGTATTAAAATGTTAAAGTAACCTTCATTTGGACGATGGCACTAGTGGAGGCTTTTCTACATAATTTCCGCCAATATTAAGGCACTTATCGTACCGTTCAACCAGTTTTTGAATCCCCTCTTCATAGAAATCTGCGCCTGATTTGACACCCACTACAACAAGGTCGTTTTGCCCTCATCATCGTCGTTGTGGCGAAGACCGCCGAGATGCTTCTTCAAATGCAGGAACATGTGGTAGTCACTGGGCGCTAGATCGGGACTGTGCGCGAAGGGTGATCAAGTTGTTCGGAGTCAAATAATGTGACGAGATCTTGAGTTCGTTTAGCCGTGTGTGGACGGGCATTGTCAAGAAGCAAAACGATCCCCCTACTCAGCACGTCACGACTATTGTTTTGGATTGCACGGCGCAGTTTCTTTAAGGTCTCACAATACGTCGTAGAATTTATTGTGTTACCACAATGCAAAAAATCCACAAGCAACGCACCATTCATGTCCCCAAAACACAGTACACATGATTTTCCGGACTGAAATTGTTCGCTTGAACTTCACTGTTGTGGGTGTTGATGAATGCCGACATTACATGGATTGCTGCTTCGATTCCGGTGTATCTTAGCCACCCAGGTTTCGTCGCCTGTCACAATTTGGCTTAAAAAATCATCACCTTCCTCACTGTACCGAAGAAGGATAGTTGAAGCACTACCTAAACGTTGAGTTTTGTGTACCTCTGACAGCATTGAACAATGCGTGAAACCTCAGGAAATTCATCAGATAATGACGAAATCGTAAAGTGTCTGTCCTGTTTCACCCGTTCGTCAACTTTCTGCACCAAATGTTCAGTATTGACTGATGCTCGCGCACTTCGTTTCTCATTATGAACATTCGTGCGGCTATCTTTAACAGCTCCGTACCATTCCATCGGTCATAATTTGTTGTCCGCAAAGTTCACTAATCTGACAATGACTTTTAGCCGCTTTCACGTCGTTAGCACTAATAAAACAAATCACCGATCGTATTTCACAAGCGGCCGAGCCATTTTAAATACTGAAAAACAAGTGTTAACACGGTCGAATGTTTTCGTAATGGCGCCTGTGGCTTGCCAACAGATGTAGGTAAACAGCGCGCACGCGCGGCATGCCGACGCAGCGCCGCCATCAGGGAATTTAAAACGGTACTTACTTTAAAAATATCCCTCGTACCTTATATAAAATCATATGGAATTTTGTCACAGAACTAACTTTGCCTGCCTTTCTAATAGTTTATTATTTAATTTGTTGCCGCATATGAAAAACAGTAATTTGCATCACAAACAACAAAGAAGCAAAGAGGACAACGATGAACACTTTTTTACAATTATAAGGAACCGCTGTTTTGACGGGCTCTTATAGAAATATGCTTCCTATCGAGGACACCCAAACAGTTTGGTAATTGCCACATTTTTTAAAAATTTGTGCTGATAACTTTCCACTCTTCTTCATTCGGCTCTTTTAAAACGGACTTCTTCAGTTCATACCACACTACCTCTATGTTTCATTAATTATCGAGCAGGCTGTTGATTTCCCAACACGAAAGGCAAATGATAAAGTGGGACTACTGTCTTCTGCTGCCAAATGCCTAGAAAGATGAACACATTGAACATGTTAAAATGAAACGTTTGTACATACCTTAACCCCTTAAAGTGAGTGCAAACCGAGCCCCAGGTGAAATAGGCTTTCGGTAACTATACTTGTGTAGTTTAGGTCTAATGTTGTTTAATAACGTATCAAACTGGTCAATGTTCATAATCACCGAAATAACAGATGTTCATAATCTCCAAGTCAAACGATTCAGATTAATCGGACGTACCCACCATCTTCGAGTAGGATTTCTTCTGTGCTGTATATACATAGCACCTAATACTATCTATAATTGTTCCAATAATTATCTTCGAAAACGAGTTCTCTCCATTTCGAATTCACCAACCACAGGTAAAGTATGTTCAATAAAAATCGACCTCTAGTAGTCCATGACTTTTTAAAGGTAGGTCGTGGTCGAATTTGTGAAATAAGTTCTTTTTAGAACTTCTTGTGCGGTTTAACAGCTTACTTCCAACAGGATGGGGCAACTCCTCACGGTACTGCAGAAAACTTGAATTTATTAAGAGAATTATTTGATGAGTGCATAATCAGCCGAAATACAGTAATTGAATGGCCACCGAGATCTTGCGATTTAGCTCCATGTGATTTCTTTTTGTGGCCATACCAGAAGAACTCTATATATTCACAACCAGTTAATAATTTGGATGATCTACGGCAACGTATTACAGATAAATTTGCAGAAATTAATAATAACCCCGTCCACTTACAAAATGTAATAAATGGTCTCCGGCGAATAATTTTTAAATGTATTGAGTAAGAAGGAAGGCAGGTTCAGCATTTAGTGTAAATTAAATTGAGATTATTGTAAATTAAATTAATCCAGCCAATAACGCCACAAATAGCGGACGAGGACTTGCTGATGGACTCACCCCGCCATGAACAAACGACCTTCAGTCTAAAACCGCAGCATGGCTTTAATCTTCCCAATGGCTAAAGGTGCAGTTGAAATTATACAATGCAATCTCCAGCAAGGCAAAGCGGCTACGGCCACCATATGCCGTAGCCTAGCCATGAGGGTGAGCACCATAGCTCTTATCCAGGAGCCATGGACCACATCTGTCCACGCAGTCATGTCACGGTAATCAAGCTGATCGGCACTGTCGGTGGCAAATAGATGGATGTACACTTGGCATCTGTTTACCTCCCAATTGAACCCCAGCTCCAACATCCGCTTTGTTGCAGCTGATGGAGGTAAAATACTAGCTCATAATTGGCCATGATTCAAATGCATACTCCATTGCCTGGGGTGGATACGTGTGAGAATATCAGATGTAAGGCTCTTTTAGATTTTATCGCTGGTACTAATTTGGAGATACTCAACCGTGGCTTTGAACCTAGTTTCGTGACCTCGTCGCGGGGTCAATCCGCGATTGATATCACCTTATGCAGCTAAAATATGGTAAACTTCATTAACGACTGGCAAGTTTTTGATGAGACATCCTTGTCTGATCACAGATGGATACAGTTTAAACTTATCAATTCTACAGTATCTATCAGAAGATTGTCCCGTTTGGCGCAGTTTAACGTACGTTCTATATTGGTAAATTTTCGTCAGTTTTTGGATCACGCTTGCGCTGAAAATTATAGTATGGTCGGTGTTACAGAAATATGGTTGTCGTCAAATATAACGAATAATGCAATTGCTATTCCAAAGTTTCAGGTGCTCTGTTGTTGATGATGTATCAATTAATATACAACAATTATGGATTAAACTGTGTGTAATTGTAAAAAAACTGGTTTTTAATTTTCAGATACAATGAACGAACTTTTAAAAGAGGATTCAAACACAAGAACGTCGTCTAGACAAGATGCGTGTAAATAGTGTAAGGGTGGAAATCAGTGGCCAGCAATGCTACGCCCGCCTAAAAGTTACAGCTGAAGAAATAATAATCAACCCTGAGGATGATGAAATACCTGCGACTGCTTTATTCGAACGCCACCTCAATGGGTTTCACGAAATAAAAGATAGAGGGATCCAATTGAACCAGCGTTTCCAAAGACAGCCCTACATATTATTTTTCCGAACACCAAACCAAAAAAATCGAGTTCTGAGAAGAATAAGGATGCTTTTAGGGTCGTAACATGAAAATTTAATGTGTGTCATTGATGTTTAGCTGTGGTGTTGTTTGCTAAATGTAGTGGTTAGATACTGTTATTGATTCTTTTGAATGCAACCTGTGTTTTGCAGTTTATACTGTTCTGTGTAACGAATAATTGTATTTTTACAGGTCTGAATCAACATCGGAGTCCAGCTCGGACTCCTAATAAAATTTTGCTGTTTTTTCTAAATACCTTAAAAGTAGGCCGAAATGCCTAGGCATTTTAATTTTTTTTTAGTATACCTTATAAAGAGGATAGAATTGCAACCCAACCCAACTTAAAACGTGCTAAATTAACACGTGCTAATCTGGTATGTATTTATGTGGGTGGGTATCTATAAATAGCTCAGACCAGGAACTGAGCTATTTATACATATCCACCCACATAAATACATACCAGATTAGCACGTTTAATATAAGATAAAAATTCCATAAGGAACCCAAAAATGTAATAATACACAGGGTATTCCCATTCAAAATCTGAAGTTGCATACCGTCTTGAAGAAATGGGACACCTGTATATATGAAAATACATAGAGAAGAGAGAAAGACTGAAACCATGTAACATTTATTTGAAACTTTTTTACCTAAAATGATTAGAAATGGTAGAAGTGTGGACCACAAACTATATCTAACGGACGGACAGACCAATGGCCACAAATGGTCCCATTAGTCTTAGAATAGCATAATTCGTCCAGATATGTCAAAATCTCACCATCGAAATTTTGGACCGAATGCATTACTTTCTCTTTGAGAGAAAGTAAAAAACGACCTCTAGTAGTCCATGACTTTTTAAAGGTAGGTCGTGGTCGTAATGCATCAAG
>JAWQRJ010004071.1:0-11388 GCA_033557515.1 Diorygopyx duplodentatus
ACTTCGGAAATTTTCGTTTTTGCTTTAAGTTAACACCTTCCTCAACTATCTTTTTTAATTCACCTTTATTTTTCCTAGTATCGTTAATTTGTGTTTTTCCAACCACATATTTTTCGGCCAACTTTCGCGAACTTAACGCATACTTTTCAACTTTCCGCGATTAAATTTATTTTGTCTTTTAGCGACAAACGTTTTCTTTTTAGTGACATACTTGATTAAGAACCTTTCGAATACGGAGACTTTAAACTAATCGAGTAACCGAAAGAACCTTTCGAAGACGACCGAATAATACCGGCCGATATCGGCAGGTAAATTTCTGTGAAGTTAGGTCGTAAAATTTTGGGTTTATTTGGCCGCGGTCGTTTTATGAGGTAGCCGTGAATAACGGGTTTTCGTAGATGGGAATTTCTTTATAGTGGATTGGGGGAACTTTGAAACTGTCCGTTACGTCATGTAGCCGCTTTAGACAGGTGGCCGTTAACACAGGTTTTACTGCATTTAGTAGGTAGGTGCCATTTAAAAAAAATCACTTTTTGTCATTTAAAGTTTTCTTATTTCAAAATTCAATTTTGTAAAAAAAAACGTACGTAAGAATGTCAAGCCTGGTGTATTTAAACACTTGGGTCTCTAAGAATTTAAAATCATTTAATAGAAAGTTTGATTCTTTGCCAAGTTTCTGGCACCTCCACCAACATTTATGAGCCATGGAGAAAAATGCAGGATGCTCATCATAAAAAAATGTAAATTAATTAGTTACTTACCTCTACAGAAGTCGTTTCTTGTAACACCTTGATATTTGGTGACAGCCGATATGAAAGAAAACAACAACATTTACAAATAAATAATTTATTGTCTCCAAGAACGGTTAAATCACTGTATACCTTAATGTTGGTGTTCCTGTACACCTTGGCTATGTAAAATTAATTTAGCTCACTTGTACATTAACTATTGAAAACTGAAATTCACTCAACGTGGAAAACAAACTGTAATAATGTATAATAATGTTTAACGTGTGAATGTATTGTTGCATGTTGATGAGTCAATATACATCACCTACTCGTTAAAATCACGTTTCTTCCGTTTATTTTCTCATGTACAACATAATCGTATCGTTATGTTTCGTTCCTTCTCCTTCCTTCGACTTTGGCATGTTAGGAGTACGTAAGACTAAATTAGACAAAACACGGCGCTCGAGATAGTTAAAAATTAAAAAAAAGGGAAAACTGTTCATAATATATAATAATAATTAATAAATCTTTGATTTATATAATAATAATAAAAAAGGAAAACAATATAACGTACATTTATTTATAATCAACATATAACATAAGGGTATCATTGCAATATTGCAGGTGTGGCCTTTCGTTTAATTTTCACATTTACCACCGCTACTAGATTCTATATATTACAGTTTACATTGATGTAATTTATGCTAGATTGTTTCGTTATATGGTATACATGTACTTTGTTTGTTGTTGGAATTATTCTGTTTTCTTTTGGGACTAAGGAGAAATTATTTTTGATAGTACTGATATAACAGTGTACCAGAAAAAACTGTTTTTTTCCAGATGGTGCCACTACTATAGAATACTATCAAAAATTTTCACCAAATTTTCAATCAGATATTTATTTATCGTTTTCATTTCCAACAACAAATTGAAGATTGAAACAACCTAATTTTTCGTACAGATTAACAATTGCGTATACGTTTAGGGACTGGCCAGTTTAACACTTAAGTTTCTCTTTAATAATCACCATTTTACAATATCTATTAGTCTTTATTATTTCATCATTCCATTATTTACACTTCCCTCTGTTGTTAACGTTGGCTTTCCTTCTTTTTCATAAAACCGACGCCTCCGCTGCTCTGGTGGTGGAATTATTGTTGTTTGTATTTGTGGCGGCCAATTCCCCAGCATGGCTCGAGCAGTAGAACTTCTTGTGGGCGATGAAACTGTTGTAGTAATTAAAAGAGATATCGCAAGATTTGCAGTATTTCGGGCCGGGTTTGGCGGCCTCTTGCAAAATGTCCGCCTCCTCCGCCAACGAAATCTTCGGTTTGACGTCTTTGGTGACGTCGACGAACTCTTCTTTGACGGGCTCGTCGATTGGCGCAATTATAACCTCCGGTTCGATCGCCTCTTTCTTCACTATTATCTCTTCGTCGTCCTCAAGCTCCTTCATGTTGCGGCTTTTATCGGAGCCATTTGACATTGGGCCGCCCGATTGGGTACTTTCGTGGACGAGTTTCATGTGACGGACAACGTTGGCCTTGTAAGTCGAACTGTAGGAACACAGGGTGCAGTGGTGAACTGCGTCCTTCGAGTTTTCCGAAGCTGGGGATGACGCTCTGTCATCTGGGGTGGTTGGCGTGGACGTTATTTGTTGTGGTAAGGATTCTGTGGTAGTGGTTTCATCATCCATGATGTAGGTGATGTAATTTTCTTCCTATTGAAAGCGAAGGATAAGAAAAATTGTTAGTGTTTGTACTTTTGCACAATTTACAAAGGTGTTTGATACAGATTTGGGTTACAAAAGCAAACCACAGGGTTGTAGAGCGAAATAAATTGAAGATGTAAATAGATAAAAGGAAACAAACATGAAGGTGATATATGAATAAATGGATCTAGGTTGGAAATGAAGAATAAGATAATTTATAAGATGATTTCATTTTTATTAATTGGTATTTGAAATTAAACAATCTTTACGTTACCCACATTTTGGGTAGCTGTGGTGAATACATTATTTCCTATTTTACTCTCTACCATAGAGAACAACCGTAGAAAATCTCAATCCAACTCAACCATAGAAACTCAATCCAACAGATTTGTTTGAGCATCACAACGAAGCCATAAATTTATTATGGCATTGGTAACGAAACAGCTGAGTGCTTGCGCCAACTTCACATTGGTGATGTGTATGTATGGTGGTAAACAAAATGCCAGTAAGTATGCCTTAAAATGTTTTGATAACCAAATAACGCTCTGTTTCGCCTTACAGGTGAAACAGTACAGTACAGTAAACACCTGTATTTATTCACTAAATATTAGCTACATGTTTGTAGCTTGCTTTCACAAAGCAATAAAATTCAATTAATTCAAATTTATACGATAATTAGGTAATATCTCAAAAATTAATTCTTTTGGCTTGAAGCTGTAAAATAAAGATACTTTGAACGAAATAACATTTTGTAATAAGCTTAATTGTCGCTAAAAGATATTCTCCAAAAGTACCATCTGTATAATACAAACAACCCAGTTCTACTGGTACCTTTTTTTTGTTTCAATTCATTTTCACTTACTTGCAAGTCTGGCGATCTCTTATCAAAATGCATCCTGATATGAGTCCTCATCCCTCTCAGAGTGTTACCCTTGTACCTGCAGATGGTACATCGATACGCCTTCACTCCAGAATGGGATTCCATGTGCCTCTGCGCCGCACTTGGCGTAGGACTCACGTAATCACAACAGGGACATTTGTACCCCATATTGGAGGTCGCCACGCACTGGTGTCCAGGTTCAGCCACTGCTCGGCACCTTCCACACCTTCTGGGGTCCACTTCGTTCCTCTTCAAACAGTAGTACGCTTGGTGCGCGTTCAAGTTGTCCAAAGACGTGAATTTTATCCCGCAAGCCATGCAGATTAATTGCTGGTACTGTCCGGCCGGGCTGCTGGTCCCAGCGCTTCCAGGACTGGTCGGAGGGCTCGAATTCTTCAAGGACTCGTCGTCTTGGGTCCTCGCCGAGCAGTAATGCTTCTTGTGTACCACGTAGTTTTCGTGTTTGCAGAAGACTATGTTACACTCCTTGCACTTGGATACGCCCTGTTTGACAAGGACCTGCGGGGCGACTGGGATTTGGGGAAATTCGGCTGAGGATAACCTCAGTTGGAGTTCCGGGGATAGTAAGGATAATGGGCCGCCGGAACGGAGTAAACTGTGTAAGGGGTAAGAAGTTGTTCCAATGGTGTTTTGGGTTTCGGGACTTAGCTGTAATCTATCGGTGTCGGAGGAGGATTTCGGCGTGGTTCTGGAATGTTGCTGTCTTGGACTGTTGCTTCTGGAAGTACCATCTAGCTGGTCGTGTTTCCTCTTTGGGGAAACACTAAGAGACGGTGACGCACCAGAATTTGGCGTCAAGGGGGGCGAGCCCCTAATTGAAGGAACACATTCGATTTTTTCGGGTGTTGGGGATTTCCGTTTTTTATTTTCTTTTTCATTATCGTCGCCAAGGTCAATCACCAGATCTCTAATCTCGGGCGACTTTCTAACGCTTAAATCTAACGGTGCCGAATTATTATTCAAGTTACTCTGATGCTCTTTCGATAAGGTCAGCTCTTTTGAACTGGAGTTCTTGGAATTGTTAACCTTTTTCAAGATTTCATTTGTTGGAGTATTCGTGCTCGAGGCCAAAGCTTGAGATAGAGGTTGCAACGTTCCGTTGGGATACAGGAAACAAGGACCGTCCGCGTTTGTCATCCCTGATAAACTTGGAATCACGTTGGGTAGCAAGCTGGCACTTCTAAACAGACTGTATGGCACAATGATAATAGGATTAGTTGGTAATGCGAGGAGATGTTGCTGGGATGGAACGTTTTGATTAGGAGACGGTGGTGTTCTACAAGAAGTGTCGACTGGTGACGTTGGTGTAGACCCGGAAGTACAACTCGAAGCGGTTTTGGTTGTACTGGTAACTGAGGTGGTCGCCGGCTTAACCATATGCCTCGAACTGCAGTAATGCGTTTTATGGGCCCTGTAAGTTTTTTGGGAACTAAACCGGATGTCACATTCGGCGCAGTATCTATCTTGGATAGTCTCGTTTGGAGTCTCTCCATTGCTGATGGAAGAAGGCGTATTAACTGCCGGACTTGGACTAACAGCGTGCATCCTCATATGACGGTTCAAACTAACTTTCTTATCGGCACTGTAAGAACAGTGCGTGCAAGTGTATTGCTTCCCGGTTTTGGCTGCTTTGTTAGGGTTTTCACTTGGATCTTGATCCGATTGGTTTCCGCTGGTGTTCTCGTTTCCGGTGGCAGATTTCGCGTCATCATCGACACTTTTATTAGTTCTATGAGAACAGTAATACGTCTGATGAGCCTCCAGAGTGCTCAGAGAGGAAAACCTTATACCACAAGGCGGACAGACGAAAATAGGTACTGTCGGTACGGCAGGTTGTGCCGCCCTAACATCACTCTCGCTTCTTGGAGAGGTTTCCGGTATGGGTAAGCTTCCGGGTATGAACAGCCCCCTTGCTAGAACCGATTGTATGGCTTGCGGCAAGGACATGTAGTCCCCAGTCGGGGCGTTTGAGTCTTGACTGTCATCTCTTCTTTCCGTTTTTAAGTTTACCACAGAAACCGCCTGAGGTTGCAAGGCCGGATCTGTTGCCAGGTTGGTTTTTAACCTTATTCTTGGAGGTATGTCTTCCGTTTTGCTTTCCTTCTTCTCTTCGTCTTCGTGTTTGACTGATGATCTCTTCTCGTCTAACTCGGCGCTGGGCGTGTCTTCTGTTGTCATCGCGTCAGCATCGCTGCCCCATTCTTCTTCTTCACCTGAAATAGAGGAAAATTATCGATTAGTTGTCATCAATCTGAAGAAAAACGCCAAAAACTTGATTGCAAGCTAAAATAAACTACTTATACGGTCGGTTATGTTAGACTTAAACTTAGGCAGCCTAACGTACAAGAGCGAAATTATATTGCAATGTTCTTTTTCCTCTCGAAAACGACATGTTTTAAAGAATGCAGTGTATACTTATTATGCAATTTAAAAATGACGAGCACACGAGCAGTTACACTTATCTTCTGATTCAGAATAGCCAAAAATCAAGTGATGTTTCCATTTTCTTTTATGTTCGTTTCTATTTCAACTTCAAGTGAACCTTTAAACAAATCACTAAACCCTTTCAGTCTAATTGATTATTTAACGCATTAAAGCCGTTGTCGACGACACACCACAACGCCCCTGAATCGACTCTAACTGATGAAGAACAGGTCCCGGTACAAATGCATCTCAGATAAGCGACGAGGTGGACTACAAGTCCCGGTCATGTACCGCGGGGCCCCTCTAATGAAGCAGTCCGTCAGCGAGGACTGCCCACGCACCCAGACGGCCCAAGAGACAACTTTCGCGCCACCAAACGCTCCTCGAAAGAGAGATGGAGACAACTGACGCCGGCTGCCACGACGGGTACACTTCCATACATCACGTCGCCGATACCTTCCTGGGTATCACTGTCGCCGTACAATCAATAATCATTATAAACTACCCCCCTGCCACCTGTGCGAGCGGGCCGTTATCTGCGCTTCCACGAATCCGCACGGTACAGCACGCTCTTGTCGAACACATGTTGCGCCCGGCTCTCGTGTATGTGTCCGAGAAACCGCCACCACCGCCTCAATCTCGGCGAGCCGAGGAAACGGGGCCGCCTGATCTAGTGGGTACAAGGGGCGGAGGTTATTTAGTTGGCGCGAGAAAGAAACTAATTGCCTTTCGTGCATGTCTACTAATCTTTCGGATTTCTTTCCGTCCGCGCGCTGAAATAGGGAGGGAAGGAGGGCAGGCGACTTTGGAGATGGCATCGTTGCGTTGACGTATTTCAGTTGAAGATGTTAATTGAATTTGTAGACAGTTGATCAGTTGGGCAGCCTATAGAGTTAATTCGAATAAATATAGGTAGGAACTTCATATTTGTTAAACCTTTCCACAAAATTTTCAAGTTGACGAATTAGTTCCATATTTTCGAGGGAACTAAGTGACACTATTTTCATTATTCAGAAATTGCAGTGGGCCATACAACTTCACAAAACATGGTGACGTTATGTTACAAAATATGTTTCGTTGATGGATTATCGCCTAGGGCCAGTTAAATCTAACTAAGAAGCATTCGACGTATGCAGCAGATGCAGCAGCTGGGTAGCATTTGATAGAAGTAGCGATTTTTCTGATGCCATGCGATATATCCCATATATGTCGCGATAACTAGCCATAGTGATCATGGTTTCGCTACATAGCTACTACGTCTGCTGAATGTGGTTATTGTAATTGCAAAACAGATTAGTGATCGCTTAAATAGTCACTTAATTGTAGATAGCTGGCAATATTACTCAATTAGTGTACCAGCTACTAGTTTAAGCAGTTATATAATAGTCAAATAACAGTAGAATAAGCAGAATGCAATTTTCGTAAATTGTTCTCCAAGGCCAATTCGACTCATAGAGTGGAACACTTTAATTTACGGAAATCTTTGTATTTGTTATTAACGGTTATTAATAAACTTTGGAAAGCTCCTTCAATATGGGTTGTGATTAAAGAAAATAAAACACAGCGTTTCATACAAAACAAAGAAGTTTAATATATATTTTTAATTGTTAATGATATGCAAAAATACGGCAAAGAGTAAATGGTGCATTTTTTTGAGAATTGTTGAAGTGATTCCGGAAAAACGTTGAAATTCGCTGCGGGATTCTTTGGATTCTTTTCGAATCTCTTCCAGGTAAGATTTATTACGTGGTCTTCAAAATGCGCCCAATAACATTCAAGATGTTTAAAAATTCTTTTATCGGGTTGCCCCCGCTTCGGATATCTCTGTAAATACATATTTTGTGCAATTCTATATTCTCTCCAGGTTAGAGACATCGACATGCGGTTTTCACTAATGAATTCAGCTTCAGAAAAGAGTTTCAGACACCGATATCAGATTTATCGGATTTATCAGATTTACCGCTATCTAGCACCAAAACACGACTTCCCATTTAAAACCATCGAAAATGGAACACCTGTACATTTGTATTCCGCAACAAACAAATAAAAAATTATTTCCTTCAGCAAGTTTTTAAATTAGTTTTCAAAAACGCAAACGCGAAAGTGAAAAACTTAACTTATATATTAACTATATCTAATAAATATATTAGTAAAATGCATCAAATGATGCATATAAAAAAGAACCATTATTTAACTACCAACATAAAAAAGAAAATTAAAAAAACCTGTCTATCTCTTACTTTAATTCCACTAATCAGAAAACAAAGAATATACTTAAAAAGAACAGGAAGAAAAATTAGCAAAAGAATACATGAACATCAAAACAAAATATCATCAAACGTTTATAAACACAGAATGGAAACAGGCCATAATATAGATTGCAAAAACGTAGAGGCTCTGCATGAGGGTCACAAAAGTAAAAAACTTGATATCTTGGAACAATTTGAAATGGAAAAACATAAACATAAGAAGGAAAACCTAATCACGTGTGAGACTGGTTTAATATAAGTTGTCTTGCCTTTAAATATGTTGAGATAAACTTTAAATAATGTTTATCTCCTTCATGTGTATATGATTATGATGATTATATTTAATCTTTATTTATTATTACTTTAACTCATTTTAACGCGTATTTGAAATAGTTTGATGGAACCCATTTATGATGTTATTTTCGAAAAAAAAATGACTGAGTTTTTAAGTTGATTTTTACTTTAAGCTTTAGTTAAGTTATTTAAGTTTTTTATTAAGTTTTTTTACTATGGAGTCAGCAGATGATGTAGTGAAAGTACCAACGGTCCTGATAATTGAATTAAAATCTACATGAAAAGAAGTTGCGTTTCATTACCGATTAAAAATATTGATGGAAACGGAAAAATCTAGATTTTCGATTTTTTATTATGTTGCATTGTATTAGCGTAGTATAACGCTGCTGACACAAATTTTCTCAAATCTTTGTTGATGGGGCAAAATCGTACATTTTTTCTTGATGCCAATATATGACTTATAATGAATGATCTATAGAATGGTTATAGATGCATAAAAATGAATTTTAAGTTAGAGCTAAACGGAAGTGACCAAATTACATCAACATTTGCAGTAAGTTTCAGCTTTATTAGCAAAATGTGTACTATTCAATGCGTTTACATTTTCACAGAAAATGCAATCTGATTGCAGACAGGAATATGATGTCATACACATAGCATTCTGTTCTTTGAAACACAATGCTATTTATTTAGACAATGTTGTTTGGGATCTGGTGCATTTCGAAGGCAATCGAATTTTGGGAATTTTATTTTAAGAACTTTGATAAAATTTGGTCTCTTACAAAACTTGTTCTACTACAGTAGTAGAAGGTCGTACAAATAGGAAAAAAATCAGAAATGTCAATTTTTCCGTCATATCCACCCCGTTTTCATGATTTTTTCGCCTTTATCGTAAATTTCATTTTTCAAGCTTTTAAGATATAGCTCTTTACGTAGCACAATTAGGTACAACAAGTTTCAAAATGAATACTAAAAACCGAAGACAAAAGACCTAAAGACAGAATAACACTGTCTCTATTTCAGAAAGCTGAAATTGGAGAGAGCTTTGAGAAAAGTTGACCAAAAACCTGTTCAAGTATTAACCGAAACGTTAAAATGAAAAATAACATTATTCAGTATGTTTAAGCACAACTACAACTGAAAGTAAAGAAATCTTAAATGGACCACCTACTTAAAAGTTATTTGCTCGAGACGAACTGATACACCTGAGGGGCAACGGTGAGAGGGGAAGAAGCGGTACCTCGTGCTATGGGTGGTACCTAAAATGTGTCTTTGGCGGAGTTAGATAGTCATAAATCAGTACGCCACGAGACATGTGAGGTTGTAGTCGTTTTGTTTATTTTATCCGCGATGCCCGACGATATAAATAATTATGATTATAATCGAATTTCATATGTAATATGAAATTATTATTAGTTTTATTGTAAATGAAAATTATAATGAGGAATTGAGGATCAAAGTAAAATAATAAAATTGCTTTTTTGTATAACAAAGGTTTATTGATTACATAATATAGAATATAAACGAAAGAAATAATGCGAAATAAAAATAAACTATCTTTAAATTTTCGTCTGCCGCTATATTGTTTGTTTTTTTAATTTTTTGTTTTAAGATATAATCAGGGTCTCTAATCTCAAGGCCTCGCGTTATCTTACTGTCAATAATTTCCGGTAACAGACAATTCATATACATTTTTTCTAATTTTGGTATCATTTTATTTTTCCAAAATAATAAATCTTTTTCAACTAGTTCTACTTTTATTCCCTTGGTAGTCCACAGTGCGAAATAGCACCTATGTTTTTGGCTAATAAAAAGTTGCCCCGGCACTTGATAGTACCATACCAGGCGTGCTTTCTATCAATGGTACCATCCATCTTCCAAAATGAATTTTTTTCCTAGCTATTCCTTCCTCTGGTGTCATCTGAAATGTTCATGGCGGAATATTAACATTTCAGTTCACAAATAGCATCCTTATTATTCACAACACCGTCTGGTGTTATACCAAAAAATGGGTACTCTTCACAAATGAACATACCGCAACTAGATATACTCCTTTCAATTATACCTTCTAAATCTATTCTGGCTTTATCTTCGTTGCTTATGCCCCAATGTACACTGGGTACAGTTTCAATATTTTTCGGGAATAATATTGATTTGACAATATTTTTACAACTTATAGTTGGACGCATTTTGCAAACTCTTCCAAAATTGGAGGCTGTGAGAAAAATCTTTCTCTTCTCTAACCAAATATCAGAGTTCCTTTGTTCTCTGGTGGAATTATCGAATTCAATAATTTCATTGGATGTCATTTGTAAAGATTTCATGAATTCCGCTTTTGTTAATTCATAGTATGTCTTCTCCATATCAGGTTTAGTGTTATTTTGATGTTATTTTCTCCATAACAGCCCGTGGCATAATTTCTATCTACTTTTGTATTTCTTTTTTCCTGTAAATTTTTCAAACGTCTTGATTTTCTGTTTTTTAAAAGTAGATCCCTATTTGCAATTCTTCTATTAATAAGTTTATTGTATCTTTCTTCAAAATTTAATATATATTTCCCAGGACAAATGCGTAATCTTTTTCATTAGTAATATTATAGGTTTTTTAGAATTGTATGAAACAAGAGTTGCTAAACATCTAGTCCTATAAGGCGACCCCTTTGCAAAATTAATGCCTTTTGCACCTATGTATTTTGTAATAACTGAATTAAACTTATTGAATTACAATTATTAGCTACATGGTAAAATATGGTTTTTAATTTGGTATGAAGAGGGATTCCTTTCAAATCGAAAATGTGATTTTCTTCCACTGGTTTATTGCAATAATAAGTAAGATCACAATTAGTGTGATTACCCATTACGTGATCCAAAGTATTCAAAATATCCTTCCTCAGTAATTTGGCTTTTTCATCCTCAGTGGCACCTCTACCTCTTCTTTTCTATACATTATAGCTTTGGCGATCACGACGCGTCCTCAAAATGTTGGATTTTACTAGCTTCCGTAACGCCAAAGGGCCTATATTGGTGGATTTGGCAGTATCTTCTAATTTATTTGCAAAATTTCTTAAAAGGTGATTTTTGT
>JAWQRJ010004072.1:0-11387 GCA_033557515.1 Diorygopyx duplodentatus
ACAGATCAGCTTAATGACGGATTTTCAGGTGTGGTGGTGGGGGAACCCTGTATCTCTATTGAGATTTTTGGGATGTTTACAGGAGTTATTTTAGGATGTTAGAGATTTTTCTTATTTCTGTTTTGTAATTAATTTTAATAAATTTAATTGAAATTTGTATTGTATTTAAATTTGTCCCCTCTTTAAAATTTATTCTTTCTTTTAAATTTGTTCTGTATGGCTGAAGTTTAAACGTGAAATAGGTTTGCAAAATTTGCAAATGACAATTTTTCGGACCTTTTTTCACAATGAAGGGGATTAGTAGTCGAACTGAATTTTTTTACAGGACCTCAGGTCAACGATATACATAACAAAAACACAGTGCTAAAAATGTTGAAAATAATGGTACTTTTTCCATTTCTTTACTCCAACCCAAAACGCAAACACTGTATTTTACATTAAAGCAACTCTTCGAGAGTTGCTTTAATGCTGTCCATCACAGATGGAGTTTAATTCGTCACAGTTGGGTTTTGGCCCATCACAAACCGCTATTCGTCCCTATTACATCAATCCAATTGCTCCAATCCACCAATTCTCGGTCTTATAACCCCAAAAAATTCTGGCGCCGTAATTCCTGATTTTGATATTCTACCCCACAGGGAGCAATCAAAGAAAAAAGTCTTATATATCTAAATGACTAATTAATTCTTTGCTGGACTACTTGGTATGGTGGTTAAAAAAAAATATGTATATCATCATTCTCGTTATAATATATTATAAAATAATATAATTTTTTTCTTCAAAGTGTTGCGTGCTGGGTTTATTTGTAATTTTTCTTTGCAGAAAGAAGCGAACGCACCATTTCGGTTTTTCCGAAACTTGCTTGGAGCAACAAAGTTATGGTATACGCCATACGGGATTTAAGAGGCTAGCAGTTCTTTTTGAAGAAACGTCAGAATATGGAAGAAAATTTGATTGGACATGCGTAGCAAGGAAGCTATGATGCAAATGTGCGGTCGTACCTGTAGTAATACTTATTAGTAGTAATTATCATGTATGGTACAACAAAGACAAGGTAAGCTGATCATTGTTGATCAGCTTTTCAACTTAAACGTTGTTCAGCTGGTTTTAGTAAAATGGACTGTGAAACTGGCGTCGTATGTCTTGCATTAGGACATTCTTCTCTTAATTGTCAAACTATCTAAAATTTGATTGTCCTAATTAATAAAAAGTTTTAATATAGATCCAAGGTTTACCAGTTGTTTCTGATACACTTAAATGATAATAGCTACGATGATTATTAAATTTTCTTCAATGCAATAATTATTTTGTTTTACTATTTGCGGATACGAACCTGGTGTCCTTCTACTTCAGCGGTGGTTCAGATTAGGTTCCATAATTTAGTTTTTAGTCTATTATTTCATTACCAAAAGGTTTAAATGTGATTTATTAGTTTTATTTTTTGTCATAATTTATTTGTAATTAAGGGTAATCGAATGGAAATTTTATGGCAATTAAAGGCAGCACATTCCCATTTTCAACTCTATTAATTTTATTTGAATTGTAAGGTATGAATTTTTAACATAAAAAATCGCAAAAATATCATCTAAATCGCTAGAGTAAATTCTGAGAAAATATTTTAATTTTAAGTTAATTCTGAAGTTAGTTTTAAATTACCAATAAAAAACGAGTTTGATTTTTTTTCGTGAAATTTAAAATAATTTTAATTTTATTTTTAGTTGCTTCAACTTTAAGTTTAATTCACTTTTGAATGCTTATAACTATTTATTCGATTGGAAAATTGATATAAATCTGATTAGTCCTGTATTTAAAATGATTAATTCCTCTGACTTGAAATTTATTGACGATTAATTAATTGCGAACGCAACTATTGGGTTGAGTTCATTAATTATTAAGGTATGTTTTTAGTAATTAAAATGTAAAATTTATTCGCCCGTGGCAGTTAAATCGGTAGAATACTGGAAATGAATAATAAAATAATAAGAAAATTAAAATTTGGTATTTTGTACGAAAAAATTCATTTCAGAAAAGAAAGTATCCGTTTGAATAATATTTGTTATATTTCATCGCCTATTATGGTATTACATGGTATTACATTGTCACGCAGACTGATATGAATATACCAGATTACCTTCGATATTTTGTGAATTACTATAATCCTTTAAATCCTTTTAGTGGGATTTATGGTGTTACATAAATACATATGTAAAGAGAAATTTAGCAAAAACATTGGCTATGGAGTAAGAGAGATAATAATTAAAAAAGATACAGATATAAGAAACTACATATCATTGAAAAAACTTTGATTTCCATTAAAAAAATTTATGTTTATATAAAATCTCAAAAGTGAAAAGTAACAGACAGTATGTAATAGCGGTGTAAACTATATAGATGAAAACATCTCCAAATGCCAATTCCCGATTTCTAAAAATTAAAAAAACTACGATGAAAAGAGGAAATACCTATTTTTTAATTTCTCGCTACAATTCAAAAACACTTAAAAGTAGGCAATCTTCTCTTCACTGTTAAATTATGAATAGAAAAGAAGTAGCAACACACTAACTCGTTTTCTTCTATCCGTTCTGCTAAGAAAACGAATCACTCTACACAATAAAAAAGGATCTACCATTTAACATGTCTTTGCTAACTTTAGGATAAAAAATTTGAAAAGTATAAGTTTTAAGAATACAAGTTTTAGTTCTTAACATATTTCTGTTTTAAGATTTAGCTTTAATATCTCTGTTTTACATCGCTCTCCTCACTATCAAAATTATTAATAAATGTATCATCTTTAAGAGGAAAATAAGACTAATCCAGCAACTGCAAAAAGTTATTTTTTCAAAAAATTAAAAATATTTGTAGATACATTCTTAACTTTATGTTTGCATTTAACCATGCCAGGTGCTGTTGAAATAAATTCTTATTAAAATGTAAAGAATATATAGCACTTTATAGCACGTATTTTGAATTTTTGACTTCATATTCGAATATATCAATTTCAAAAACGTGGTAATACAACCTACGTACACAGAAGTTAGAAAGTTCAAGGCCAAATTTTAAGATGATCCTCATTGATGATATTGTTTGTAGTAGTTTCGGGTTTGCTTTTTAAGCTGGTAAAATAAGTAGCCACTTATTAAATATTTAAAAATAAACTTATTAAATAATAAACGAAAGGTTTTGAATTTCTATTTATTTGCTTTATTGTGTTGTAACAATAAAACTAAACGAAACGCACAGTCTAAAAACAGCGTGTGCACTAAAAAGCTGCATATGACCGCAACTTTAAAGCGAAATAAAACCTGTTTAATTTTTATAAAACGTGACGAAATGGACGAAATATTAAAAATAAATAAATTGAATAAGTAAACGACGATGCAAAACATAAGATCTACACAATAAATATGAAAAATGAAAAATGAAAAACTACAAAACGACAAACGCTCCAGGAAATAAAATTAAAACTGAATAAAGGGGTTGATTGTCGAAATGTTTTCCTTGAAACCCTTTCAAGAAAAACATAGTTAAATGGGTACGCTAAGTCGACGATGTATTTTGCACATGGAATAGCAATCAAACAGATCAGTTATTTTCTGAATTATGTCACTAATATACACAGCAAACTCAAATATACTTTAGAAATTGAACAGATAAACAAATTTCATTGACCTCAGTATTATTAACGTAAATAACATTCCCATACAGTTCTTAAATTTTACGAATTGTACCCTGAGATATAGCCAGAAAATCGAGAAAATTTTGTTGAAATAGACGAGCAACTTCGGAAAGTGATCGTGTTCTATCTCCGTAACCAACCATCTGTAGAATTGTTATTTTATGCATTTCTGTTAAATAAACGTTTCTGAATTGCACAACACTGGCAACTGTCACATATAGTAGAAAGTAGATAAGTTTTAATGCCTTTTATTGCTGATACTGTCGAAAAAGAGCATTAAAATCTTTTTGCTTGCTTCTTGATTGTCAAGTACAAAATTTTTAGTTTGTTATAGCGAATTTCGTCATCACATGAATTCAGATGATTAATTAGAAACAATACCTTATACATAAACTTTAAAAATAACAATACTACTCTGTTCCTTCCGATTTTAACAAAGCTATCATACCTAAGCCCTTAACATTTAACGACACTAATTTGAAAGCCAAAAACATTTTAAAGAAATTCAATAGAATTTTAGCTTACAAGGCAACCCAACAATAAATTGTTTAACATGATCTCCAAGTATAAAGTCAAAATTCCCACCATTGAAAAAAGCGGGATTTATACAGTTAATTGTAACAACTGTGAAGAGATGTACGTAGGACAGAAAGAACGTAAGCTTGATAAATGAATCAAAGAACATAACTGCAAAATTAGTTCCACTTTGTTTAAACATTCAGTGCAAACTGGTCAGCGCAAAATCGACTACAATAATATAAAATTTTTACACAAACCAGGGAAATATCGAAAACTTGATCTCCTCGAACAAATGGAGATCGAAAAACAAATATCGAAGTATAGCCGAAAAATAATGGTACTAACCTGCTTAATGAACAAATAAATTTCGACAATCAATCTCTTTATTCAGTTTTATTTTGAGCTCCTGGAGCGTCTGTCGTCTTGCATATCACTCTGTTTTATTTATTTTCTTGTACTTTTCGTGTTCATTGTTTAAGTCTTATATTTTGTTTCGCTGTTTTCTTATTCAATTTTAAATTCTTAATTATATTATATTTTAATTAATTATTATTATATTATATATATATTAAATTCTTAAAATTTTCAATTTTAAATATTTCGCGCATATACATTTCGTCACGTTTTATAAATATTAAACTGGTTTTATTTCGCTTTAAAATTTCTGTCCTGATTTTTAAACTGTGCGTTTTTTTCTTTTGATGAAGATGTGAGTTCACTTGCTTCACTCATATTTTCTTAAGATTTTTTCATTTGATTGTTATTAACGGTTTTATTTTATTTTCATTTTATCTTTAATTTCTCCATTTGTAAATCATTTATATGCTAATTCGTTCTTATACTTCCTTTTGTAGATTAAGGCTGAGGATGGTCTAGCAGAACGAAACTAGTGCATATTAGTATACAACACAATAAAGCAAATAAATAGTTTGATAAGTTTAAAAAGTTTCGTTTATTTAAATTTTAACCAATTTGCAAGATGGATACATCCAATACTTATTAATTAGATAAGCTTATACCAAACCTGTCTGGGTGTTATTGGTAGATATAGAATTATTTATTTATTTTATATATTTATTGTGGTAATCTACATATCGTATTGTAGAAATCTACAAAAGGTATACATTCAACAGTATACAGGGTGTCTACCATAGACCCTCCATTAGAAATATTTGGGGAATGGATAAAAATAGAAGTCTGAAAATTTGGATAAATTGAATGTGGTAGGAAGGGAATTAAAAGATAAAAATATTTTCAATAAGCTGGTTATAGCGGAAGTTGGCAACAGCTTTGTTAATTTAATGACCTAAATGAAATGACCTCAATTTAATTTTTTTCTTAATCTACATTCAATTTTCAACAACTCACGAAATACGTTTTCCAGGCCTAAACTTAATCGTTTTCGAAATATTGAATCTTTTCGCAAAAATTATGCAACCGCAGCAACATTTAGACTTATGCGATAATATTCATACTTTATTAACCATTAGTTGAGACATTGATCTTTTCAGAAATACACCCGGTGGAACCTTTTTACGTACGTTCTTTAGAAAATTGAATTTTGATATAAGAAAACTTTAAATGACCTAAAGCGATTTTTTTAAATGGCACCGATTATCTTTCTGTTATGGAATGTAGATTTAAAATCCTCGTTAAACGGTATTGGGTTTCCCTATACCTAAAATGTATCCTTTTCTGATTATTTAAGGCTTATCGAGCTCTTGTTGCAAAGGCGATCCTTTGACAATACATTCATTTGTTGTAAATTGGGTTGCCTACCAATTTTGACGTTGGTTGACTTCATATTTGTTAGGTTGGTTGGTTTCATATTTGTGGTGAAAATTAATGCAGGTATCATTTAGAAGTCGAGATATCGAGATATTTCACATGTTTAGTTCTTCACAACGTTGACAAGTCCTTACTGTGTTCTAAAATGGCAATTAATAATTTGGGGTGAATTTTGTGAATTTTACTCCAATGTTGATATTATGAATTTATTTATTATTCATGGTCGATGCCAACAAATAATAAGTAGAACGTGCAGGAGACTTAACAAAAACTATCCGAATTTGCCGCCGCATAATAGAACAAAATTCAGAAGGCTACAATCCAATTTTATAAGCTAAATAATTGGAAAAGGATACATTTTAGGTATAGTGAAATCTGACACTGTTTATTGAGGATTATAATTCTGTAAATACATTTGCTAGGTGCCATTAAAAAAAAACACTTTTTGCCATTTAAAGTTTTCTTATTTTAAAATTCAATTATGTAAATAATGTATGTAAGAATGTCCCGCCGGGTCTATTTCTGAAAAGTTCAATATCTCAACTAATGGTTAATGAAGTATGAACATTAGCGCGTAAGTCTAATTATGAAAATTCAATTTTTCAAAATGTTGCTGCGGTTGCATTATTTTTGCGAAAGAATTCAATATCTCGAAAACGATTATGTTTAGGCCTGGCAAATAATTACGAAAGTTGTTTAAAATGGAATGTAGATTAAAAAAATAAAATAAAATTGGGGCCATTTCACTTAAATTAACAAAGCTGTTGTCAACTTCCGGTATAACCGGAACCGCCAGCTTATTGAAAATATTTTTAACTATTAGCTCTCTTCCTACCATTCAAATCCAAGTTTTAAGATTTCTAGCTTTATCGGTTCCCCATATATTTGTAATGGACGATCTACGGAAGACAACCTGTATACATAGCTGTTCTTTCATTATAACCCGATTCTTCTTATTCGATTATTGATATAATAGTGTTAAGTTTTTATTTTCAACACTTACATTACCGGAATTTGTATCATGAAGTAATTTCATCTTATTATACTGTGAATTTTGTGCTGCTTTGAAGGGGATTTTGCAGAAAAAGTGTGTCATTATTAATACAAGTTGCAATTACTATTACGTATACGAATAAGGAATGCGTTCAATTTAAAATCGCACTGTTAACGATATTGTGCACCTATTTAAAAATTATAAAACGTATTGTAAATTTCATAATAACTTACAGTATGTCCCACATTTTATTATTTAAACCCACCCATAATCACAAGCTATTGTGATAGCAACAACATTTACTTTAAATTAAGCATTTACACTGCAAGGATAAACTTTTTTATTATTCAGAACAGTGCCTCCATAACTCTTATTTTTAGGACTAAATTAACATGGATGAAGGTTTTTTTGCATACATCGGTGGATGAACAAAGTTCTGACAAAGTGATGTTAAGATGCGCTAAATCTATTGTCCTAGTTATTTCTTAAAAGCCAAACCTATTTATTTAAATGTACTTAGGGAGAAATTTGATTATATTTACGTCCGGAAGAACTGATTTAAAGTATTTTATCATTTAATCTAAACTTAATAATTTCATCCTTGCGTTGAGGTAGTTCGTTTGTTAAATTTAAAAAAAAGTGATCTTTATAATCTACTATTTGAAAGTAATCACATCTTCTACGGCGAAATGCCTTAAAAAGTGTTATTACCGTTATTACCCTGGTTTAAAATAGTGGAAGAATTTAATGATAAAATAAATGATTGTTTTTTTTCAGAAAACGTCAGTTTGAGAAAAAATTCACTCATTTTACAATAGATAGAATGATAAAGTAAGTTTTCAAGTGTAACTAATGAGGAGCAACTTTCAATCTTCCATTTGAAAAATTAAACTTTCTATTGTTTTAAATTATTATTAGTTATTATTATTAATCTCATTATCTAATTACTTAACCTGACATTGAAAGGATATATGAAAAGTATATCTGCAAAATGGTATATCATTTTCTCTACAACTAACTAAAGTGTTTGGGATTTACATCTGAACATCGGTTAAAGTGCACACGTTGATTGATTTAACTCATAAAATTTCAAGGCGAAGTTTTTTTGGATTATATAGTACAAGTTAGTAAGTTTAAACGCGAGTCCCGGAAATCTTTTTCATATTGTTATATCCTGGAATGTTCACATACCAAAACTACTAGTAAACTTACCTGACAAGCATTTATCACATCTAGGTCCTCCAGTATTATGAATACATTTCAAGCAATCGCCGGTGGTGGTGTTGCAGTTACCAATAGCGTTTTGGTCAATATTTGAATTGCACTCGCATTGCCGACATTCACTGGCTGGGCCATATTTTCCTAAAGGATCTCCAAAGTAACCATCAGCACAAGATTCGCAACGATGTCCTGTGTACCCCAGCGGACATTCTATGCACATCACGAGCTCTTCATCCAGCTGGATGCAAGCACCTCCATTTGGACAACCGCAAGGTTTGCAGTCATCTTTGGTTCCTAAAGTGAAAGAAAGCAAGCAAAGTATTAAGTTGAAGAAAACTTTACGATTATCGGTTTTGGATTTACCTCCAAGTGCGTTTCCATAGTACCCTTTTGCGCAAACTTCGCAGTTGTCGCCAGCGGTTTTATCTTGGCAGATACATTTTCCGGTTTCAGAGTCGCAAATATCAGCGTGTTTGTTACAATCGCAAGGGATGCATGGCATGAACGGTCCTCCCAACGACGGCGAATGTCTGTATCCCGGCGCGCAGGATTCGCAGAATTGTCCAACGTAACCTTGTGGGCACTCGCATTGTTCAACCCAGTTCGCTGGTTTTCCAGCAACGCCCCTTAAAGCTGTCTCTAATCTGAAATTGTCCACGAAGCCAACACCACCGGGTGTGTATGTTCCACGAATTTTAATCGCAGTCAGGTTGGTGAGGATGGATATGAAAGCTCGAGCAGAAAGCTTCGGTTGCCAACCGTAATTTGGACTTTGGTGTAAACGGAATTGGTATTCTTGATTTTGGATCGATGGCAAAGGATTTCTTTGAGCAAAAATTGCACTTCGGATGTACGCTCCGTTACCTATTAAAAGATATTATGGATAGATCTCACACAGATCAAAATAGGCATACATTCTAGTTTTATTTACCTTCCAAGATCACATCAGCCGCTGTCGGAACTGGATTGTGTTCTCCTATTTTCAAGGTGAACTTCAACAGTTGGTTGTAAGAAGCCCTTTGATCACCCAGGAACCTCTCGGGAGTTAAAAAGTAAACGGCCTCATGTCCAATCGCGGTAACCCCCAGATTTTGACTCAACGCATTGAACTGCACCGATGTAGGCCTTCCAGCTTCGTCCTCCGCCGTCCACCTTTCGGTGTTTTTTGCGAAATGCGACTCCAACTGGAACTTGGAGTAACCGTGCGCGTTCGTGCATTCGGACGAATGGCTGTAGCAAAAGCACGGCGTGCAACCGAATTCATTTTCAACGTCCAGATTGAAGTAGCCCGGCTTGCACTCCCTGCACCTCTTCCCCTCGACGTTCTCCTTGCAAATGCAAGTCCCGGTGTGCGGGTCGCAAGTGGGGGTGTTGTTGTAAGAGCCGGCGTCTGAACAGCCGCAAGTGCGACAACCGTGGTTGCCGAAATCGTAGTGATTGTCTTGACAACGGTCGCACTTATCGCCAGTCACACCGGGCTTACACTGGCATCTACCTTCGGTGTTGCACTGGAGGCTCCTGGAGCCGATGGAATCGCAATTGCAGAAAACGCACTGGTTATCCTCGCGCTGATAGAAGTTTTCTCTACAACGTTCGCAGTTGGATCCATCGCGATTGGCGACGCAATCCAAACAATGTCCTCCGTGGCCCGTCCTCTCGTACAGCTCTTTATCGAAGTAGCACCGGTTGGAGAACCCGTTGCAATTGCATGCTGGAAGCAGAAGGAGAAGAAGAACCATGGATAAATAAACGCATTTCGAGAGTCGCATTAAGCTATAAATTCGCGCCATATAGTCGTGGTTATCTTAGGTCCTAAGAGGTTCTCAACGGGGAACCAGGTCCGGACCGGCATGTATCTGATAAATATTCGTTTGGGGTTTTGCACCAAACGATACGGGACTTTAATAAATTGCCGAATCCACCGTGACCAAACTGAGGTTCAAAACTAGAAATGTTGTTTATCTATAATAATATAAATCTATAGTACAATGTTGTTAATCGCATTACATTATATTTAATATAATATTATATTGGTAACTGGTTACTAAAAAGTAACTAGTAAAATTCTTGCAACAATCGTTTTGTATTAGAGATAAACTTGAATTTCCATGGACAAAATCCGATCGCACAATTCAAGCTTGAAAATTTGAATTCTCTAATCTGATTGGAAGTGCGCATGCGTTGGCACTAGCCGCCGATGGTCGGTAATACAGGTAGCGTACCTGTCATTACAGAATTGGTTAAAGAAGAATATCTTAATTTGTCGACCTTTTAGGATTAGTGTTCTCTACTGATTTCCTTTAAGACAAAATTATCCACTTTCCTCGATCGTATCCAATATGGCTGCTGTAGGGCAACCAGAGTTGATTAGAGCTTTACAAACGTATTAACGCTTCAATTAATTTTTAAATCTATAAAGTGTTTTGAAACCTACTGGGTAATTATATATTGGAATAACTCCGTTTACTGGAAGTAAGAAAATTAATCAAATAATTATTTCTACGTCCCGTTCTGTGAATAAATAAGTAACTACATATTGAAAACCTAAGTTTCTCCACTAAAGCGGGGCAGAAATAGAAATAAAACCCTGAGGATATCAACAGCAATATTAATTCACAAAACACAATAAGAATTCTTTATCACAATTCAAAGTCCCTGAATACCTTAAAGATTCTCTGTACAATTTAGTATGATTTACAAATTTCAAACAAAGAAGAACTTACTATTTTCTGATTCCTCAGCGGGTGAACTAACGTGAAGTCTTTTAGATGGTACACTAGACACTTTCAATATTCAAGCGACCAGGAATATAAATAATCATGCGCGAAAGATACTTCCAATGTATTTTAAGCAAGAATGAAAACGAGGCTTAATTAGAAATGTTATTTTATGTCCCGACGAAATTTTACTGTTAGCAAAAATTTTCATCACAGTCAAAAAACAAAAATATATCTGTGTACAGGGTGTCCCATTTTCGATGGTTTTAAATGGGAAGTTGAGTTTTGGTGCTAGATAGCTCAAATCTGATATCGGTGTCTGAAACTCTTTTTTAAAGCTTTTAGAAGCAACACTTACAAAGTTTTAAGATTACATCGTTTTAGGACTAGTCCGAAAAAACGAAGAGAAAAAGGATTCAATCTTATCCTTAAGTTTTAAACGTGCGATTCTTGTATTTAGATAGGTCTCGAC
>JAWQRJ010004073.1:0-11386 GCA_033557515.1 Diorygopyx duplodentatus
CGCCTTAAGTGAGAGTCGAGACCTACCTCAATGGATTTCTCGTACCTTAATGTCTATATCCTGCAAATATCATCAACCTTGAGTGGCGTTTAAAAAACCGTCCTATGGACAAATAAATAAATAAATATACAATTTTTGCTCGTTTAATATAATAGTGGATAATATAATAGTGGATACGCTTTCTACCTTTATGTCCTTTATGTTTATCTTGCAGTTCCCTCCTTTCTCTTTCCCATCTTTCCTCTCTTCTCTGCATTTCTTCCTTTAATATTCTTTGTTTTCTTCTTTGTTTTCCTTAAAACCTTCTTGAGACTCTGTTCTCGTAGCTTTCATTTCCTCCCTCATGTCTTGTAGTGTCCTTAGGAGGGTGTCCATCCCTTCTTCTTTTTGTAGGTCTGGTTTTAGTTATTTTTCTTTGTTTGTTGCTCTTTTATCAAAATCACCACCCACAACTAACCTCTCGGTTATATTATAAATATTACAGGTGCTAAAACGTTACCCGCACTTGGTGAAGAAAAACAAAAACATAAAATTAAAAATCGTGGCGAAATCGCCGACGAAAGAACCGTCCTCCAGGCTACCGCCGGCCATAATAAAAGCGCTCCCGACGAACTCCGTCGTCAAACAGAAGGTGCTCAGCCCGAAGGACAGTCCGAAGCAGATCAAGGCGGTGACGACGAAGATCGTCAAGTCGCAGCCGGACGAGGGGCCGTGGGTGTGCAGGAAGTGCTCGTTCAGCTCGACGGAGCCGGTCGAGTTCGTCCTGTACTACCTGTACCGGAAGCACATGACGGACGTCCACCACGAGAAGTTCGACTCGCGCATGTGCAAGCACTGCGGCTACCAGAACCCCAAGCACAACATGCTCATGTACCACCAGTACACGATGCACGGCACCAAGCCGCCGCCCAGCTACAACTTCCCCAAGTGCCCCCGGTGTCCGCTCATAGCGCTCACGGAGAACTTGCTGCAGAAGCACCTGCGAAACGCGCACTCCAAGTTCGACCTGCAGTGCGCCGAGTGCAAGGTCGCGTTCAACAGCCAGTCGTCGCTGTTGGCTCACGTACAAATTACCGGACACTCGAACTCGGGTAATAATAATAATAAGAAACTCTTCTCAAGTCTTATTGTTACAAATTATTCATTTCTATTTCAGGACGAAGCAGCTACGACTGTCAATATTGCACGAAACGTTACAATTCGGCGAATAACCTCTTCAGTCACATCCGTGCGTCGCACCGCGAGGAAGCGCGCCGAGACGGAATGGTAAGCATAGACGAGATCGACGACATGGACGACGAACAGGAGGACTACGAGGACGAAGAGTTCCTTCCAAAAACCGAATCGATCGTGGAAACGAAAAAAATCGAAGTCGTTTCGGACGTGAAAGTCCCCGACATCGCCGCGCTTCACGCCATGAATCGGCAGGAAATTTCGACGGAAATCATTACGGCGGACATGGACGCGAATCAGGGCATCGTCGATATCGTCGTGTTGGACGAGAACCAGCAGTACATCCTGCACGACGACCAACAGCTGGTACATTCGCAGGCCGGCATGGTTCCCAACCAACCCGAGTACATCTTACCGGAAATCGACAACAAGCACGAGCTCGCGCAGAGCATAGGGGAGGTTATAGCGACTAGTCAGGCGAACGTCATAACGCAGAGCATGCTGGGCAATTCGGAAATCGCTTCTACGGACGAACTGGTTATGGTTCTGACCGATCACGACTATAACGACGCCAACAACGGGATTTTAACCAATGAAAATTCGAATATCGTCGTCCTGTATAGTCACCCAGTGGACGGGCAAACGAGCGAATTTATAACCTCCGAGGGAAAACTGATTTTGAACCCCGAGACCGGGTTGTTAGAATTGCGAAACGACAACGCGGACTCGCAGGGTACCGAAATAGAATCAATAGAGTTGATCCAAAGGGAAATCAACAACGGTCTAGTGCAACAGGACGCGACGGATATTCCAGAAGACCAACAGGATTCCGAGAATAAATCAACGGTTTTAGGAGAAGGCAACGCGGAACAGTACGAATTAACTCAAAGGGAAGGAGAAACCGAACGCGAAGGAACACCCGAAAATCCGCTTGAAGAACCGATGGACGTTCAAGAGAACAACGCAGACGACACAACCGAGATGGAACATGAGGAAATCACGACCGAAGAAATTATCCATCATCAGCAAACGGCAGAGGATCAAGTGATGCACGAATTCGTGTCTGAAAATCAAGAAAAAATCACGGAAAATCTTCTAGGAGAAGAAGTTATAGAGAACGAACAGTTACCACCTGAAACACCCGAAAATGATTTCGCAGAAAACCCTGAGGAAACTCCTGAAAGCCCTCTTGAAATACAAAACAAAATCAATCAGGAGAGCGAAGCAATTCCAACAATGGACAGTCAACAAACTGACACTGAAATTAATTCTGGAATAAGTTACCATCGCGAAGATACGAATCCTGAAGCGATCGAACAAGACATTACTTCTGAAACTGCAGAGAAAGTTACATCTGAAATACAAGAAGAAGTTACTTCTGAAGTACAGCAAATCGTTTCTTCTCAAATACAGCAAGAAATGGAAACTGAAGTACAACAAGAGTTAACATCTGAAATGGAGCAGCAAGAAATGATTTCTGAGGTACAGACTTCTAAAGTACAACAAGAAGGAATTTCTGAAGTACAACAAGAAGGAATTACTGAAGTACAACAAGAACCAACTTCTGAACTACAACAAGAAGTAATTTCTGAAGTACAACAAGAAGCAACGTCTGAACTACAACAAGAAGTAACTTCTGAAATACAAGAACAAGAAATAACCCTTGAAATAAACGATGGAGTGACTCCTGAAAATCAGGAAATCAGTTGTGAAATTAACTTTGGAATACCTCACGAAATGGTCGCGGAAAATTGCGAAATGACCAACTCGGAAGAACATCTTGAAATTCCAACTGAATGTGATAAAATAATTTCCGAGACTCCCGAAGAGATTTTAAATTCCGCAATGCCTTCCGAAGTAAATACCGAAATACCAGCTGAGGAAGCAACCGAAATTCCGCATTATATAAATCCCGAAAGCCCTTCCGAGAGAGCGCAAGAGATTCCAAGCGAACAACCTCAAAAAGCCGACATAAACGAATATTCAGAAAATATTCAAATTCCACCGAATTCATCTGAAACAGTCGAAAGAAATGTTCAATCTCAAACCTTCCAAGAGGATTCTTATAACATTGTTCCAGAAGAAACTCAAACACCACTTTCAATTCAAACCGAACACCAAGAAGACGTCCCCGAAAATACTTCAAGCGATCCACAAACCACCCCAATTCCCCAACAAGAAAATCAAACAGCTGACGATCCTATAGACGAAAACGATCCGTCGGAAACTCCAACAAACCTCCACATAGAAGATCGAATATCCACAGATATCGACATGCGAAAGTCAACCCCGGAAATCAGTAGCACCGAAGAAATGATTTTTGAAACCGAAAACAGCCAACAGTCGGAAGAGAATACCCAAACCGACGACCCCATAGAGGCGTTGATGGACCGCGACAAGGCCGAGCTGCCGCAACCCGAAGGCGAGGCCGTCGTCAACTCCGCGTCGTTAGAGTACGATCCGAACAAGGACTCGCCGATGGATGTCGAAATGGAGGACAGCGTAGTCGACGAAACGTCGCAGAGTCAGGATTCGCAGACCTCGCAGTCGTCGCAGGAAGTGGCGCCGGCCTGCGTCAAGCGCGTCGCCAGCGAATCGACGAAAATCCTAATTCTGAACGATTGGGAGGACACGGAGGATTCGCAGCAGTCGGACAGCGCGACGAAAAACATCGAGAGCACCGTCAACAAGCTGATCGACGATTGGGACGACGACGACGACGAGGGTACGTAGAAAAAATTAGTTTTAAAGTAGCTTTTTGTACTTTGGCAACATTCATTTTTGCTTGTTACCTGCTTACAGGATTTTTCTTGTGTTGAATACTTTCCTTTCACCCTCGGCAGCTTACATTCTTGCAAAAGATTAAATGTTGCTTCACTTAAAGATTTTCCATGGATTCAAACTTGCATTGGTATTGGTTGAAATAATTGAAATTAGTTTATTTAATTAGTGTACTTCTTAACTTCATGGTGTTACTATTTCAGGGTTTGATTAATCTTCGACAGATTGAAACATGCATTGATGTTATCCGAAATAATTGAAATTGGCTTAGAATTCCTATTAGATACTTAGGGTGTACTTCTTAACTTCATGGTCTTAGTATTTCAGATTTTAATTAATCTTCAACGAATTGAAACTTGTATTGGTGTTAATCGAAACAATGAAATTAGCTTAGAATTCCTCTTAGATATTTAGGGTGCACTTCTTAACTTCATGGTCTTACTATTTTAGGTTTTGATTAAATCTTCGACGGATTGAAACTTGCATTGGTGTTAATTGAATCAATTGAAATTAGCTTAGAATTCCTCCTAGATACTTAGGGTGTACTTCATAACTTCATGGTCTTAGTATTTCAGGTTTTAAGGTAGCTGTTGTATATTTCAGGATCAACAATTTTCCAAGTTTCACCCAAAATTTTCACAAAATTAGGTCAAAGCAGTTGAAATTGTTTGAGCAATATTTCCATTTCATTTATATTTTTGGCAATGCTTCTAATGTTTTGATGTATTATACTAATTAACCACTTCTCACTGAGCTCGTCGGTTAATTTTTAATTATTTTTTCAGGGCAAGTGTTAGATACATAGGAGTACTCGTGAAGTTGGTCAAATATTGGCTAATCGCAAATAGCACTGGCTAATTTTTTAAGTTTTTTTTTTCAATAGTAAGAAACCTAATCCCTTTTTAATTATTTTCTGATAAGAAAGTTCTTATGAAACATTTTACAGATAACGTGCAAAAGAAATCAACATGAAAGAGAAATTATTAAAAGAAATATGTTCTTCTTTCCTGTTCGTTTTGAATTGAATTATTGTATAATTTGATTTAACAAGTACCACGTAGAATGTGACATAAGATTGTTAACTGATCGTGTATAGATTTTGTTACTTTTAGTGGTATAAGCTGATTTATTCAAGATATTTTTACTTAAAGCAAATAGTTTAAGTAAATTGTAGAGTCTATAACTAAAATAGGGTATTGTATATATATATATTTCCGATTGCTATAAATGAATATAAATGTACCATGTTTTATTTTGCGTGTGTTTTTCTTGTCCTTACAAGAACTCTGATCTTTTTGAACACATTTGTGCACTAATAGAATAACGATGGGATAAAGATGGGGAGGTCCGAAAATTTTTTTAAAAAATAAATATATACCAAAAAAAAAATTTATTTACAAGAATCAATCAGTGTTATGATATTTTAACCACTAAACTCTTTTGCGCATCCAAACTAGGAGTAAGATTCTTCAATTCGCTTGCACTAACCTCAACGGACGTGTCTGCCGCAGCCAAAAGCATGTTCATGCATCCTACGATTTCACCAAGTTTTTCCCCAAGTTCAACTTCGCTTTTAAGCTTCTGATATAAATAGTTATAATAAGTGATTACTTCCATCGGCATCGTGGCAATACCGTCCTGGTAAACATCCAAGAAAATATTTAGTGCGTTAATTAAAACGCGCGTAAACCTATAGTCCGACAGATTCTTATTAAAAAACTTCATCATTTGCACGATAAATTTTGTATCTCTACCCGTAAAGACCCTCTCCAAGGCTTTCCTCCGCATCAACTCTTGGAGTACACTAACGGTGACGTGCGACGCTTTATTCACGACGTACGGTCGCAGCACAACATCCAACGCTTTCGAATACTCAAACTTACGTAAATGGTGATCGTAACGCGGTACTTTCGCCAATTTCTCTTCGGGAACGATCACGTCTACAGTTTTATTGTGCGTGTACGACCTGTACCGGTGCGACACCGCTTTCTTCTCTTTCTTCTCCGCTTTTTCCCTGTCCTCCATGCGGCTAACGCACACGAGCCCGTCGACTAACCCCGCGACCACCGTATCGTCGTTTTTGGACGCGCCCAAGCTCAAAATCGCGTTCGGGTAGTCTATCGTGTGGACAACTTTGTACGTGGCGATGTCGTAAACCTTCACGTGCCTGTCCAGCCCGGCCGACAGCAAACGTCTGTTCTCGGACGCCAGGTGCAGGCTCGTAATCGTCTTGTGGTGCTGCGAGACCGTCCCCAGCAGCCGTCCGCCGGAAATCGTGTCCCAAATTTTGATGCACGTCCCCCCGGCGGATAGGAAAATCCCGCCCGCCGGCAGGAACAGCACCGACTCGACTGGGCTTCCATGGTCAACGCTCAGTACCGATCGTTCTGTCCTTGTATCGTACAGTTTCGCGGTGCGATCGTAGCTGCCCGACAAGACCAGGTCCGGTAAGGTCGGATTTAAAGCCCCCGCCCTGATGTAGTCTGAGTGTTCGGCGAATGTCAGCAGGTTTTTTTCCGACGGTATGTCCCAGATTCGTACCGTTTTGTCATCGGAGAATGAGGATATTTGCGGTTTATTATGCAGGCAGAAGGTACGATAAACTGGGGCCTCGTGACCTTTGAATAACCTTGAGAGGAAACAAATTGAAATGTTGAGTTATGTGAATTTTTGGTGCAAATTTTGCTTACAAACGGTGAGTAAAATTTCGTAATGGCGCAATTGGATTTTTCAAATAAAATAAATTTGTGTGAGAATATACTGAAATTTAAAGCTTAATTTCAATATGTGCTTATTATAGGTCGAGTTGAATTGAATTTTTCAAATAAAATAAGTTTGTATGAGAATATACTGAAATTTAAAGCTTAATTTCAATATGTGCTTATTATACGTTGAGTTGAATTGAATTTCTCAAATAAAATAAGTTTGTATGAGAATATACTGAAATTTAAAGCTTAATTTCAATATCTGCTTATTATAGGTTGAGTTGAATTGAATTTTTCAAATAAAATAAGTTTGTATGAGAATATACTGAAATTTAAAGCTTAATTTCAATATGTGGTTATTATAGGTTGAGTTGAATTAAATTTTTCAAATAAAATAATTTTTTATGAGAATATACTGAAATTTAAAGCTCAATTTCAATATGTGCTTATTATAGGTTGAGTTGAATTGAATTTTTCATATAAAATAAATTTCTATGAGAATATACTGAAATTTAAAGCTCAATTTCAATATGTGCTTATTATAGGTTGAGTTGAATTGAATTTTTCAAATAAAACAAATTTGTATGAGAATATACTGAAATTTAAAGCTTAATTTCAATATGTGCTTATTAGAAGTTCAGTTGAACTGAATTTTTCAAATAAAATATATTTCTATGAGAATATACTGAAATTTAAAGCTTAATTTCAATATGTGCTTATTATAGGTTGAGTTGAATTGAATTTTTCAAATAAAATAAATTTCTATGAGAATATACTGAAATTTAAAGCTTAATTTCAATATCTGCTTATTATAGGTTGAGTTGAACTGATTTTTTTAAATAAAATGAATTTCTATGAGAATATACTAAAATTTAAAACTCAATTTCAATGTGTGCTTAGTAGAAGTTTAGTTGAACTGAATTTTTCAAATAAAATAAATTTTTATGAGAATATACTGAAATTTAAAGCTTAATTTCAATATGTGCTCATTAGAAGTTTATATGAACTGAATGTTTAAATCCAATAAATTTGTATGAGAATATACTAAAATTTAAAGCTTAATTTCAATATGTGCTTATTATAGATTGAGTTGAATAGAATTTTTCAAAAAAAATAAATTTGTATGAGAATACATATACTGAAATTTCAAAATATGGAAATTTGATTTTTTTTGTATTTTCTTACGAATTACAAATTATTTGGAGCATGACAGCTGACATTTTAAATCAAACTTACGACGTGTCAAGCTTCACAATAATTGAAATGTAATTTTAGATCAACTTTTTAGAGTTTTAGATCAGTTTTTTATAATTTTTAAACGGTTTGATTTTGAAGCAAATTACAAAACAATCGATTACCTGAGCATACTTTTCGTGGCCACGTCGAACAGTTTGACGGCCCCTTCGTCGCCGCCCGCGCATATCAGTTTGCCGTCCGAACGGAACGAAGCGCCGTGCGCGTTCTCCCTGAACCGCGACAGGTTTTTCACGACGTACTTCGTGATCGGATTGTAAACCTGCACCCTCACGGAGCAGGTCACCGCGAAATGGTACGGCTCGACCGGCGAGAAGTCTACGTAATCTATCGGTCCAAATTCTTTTACCAACACGGGAACCTGCAGGTATAAAATGCGAGAAAGATAAAGTTGTACAAAACCGATTATTTAATACAAATACTTACACCTAACTTTTTCCAATACACATAGTCCGGCGTGATTTCCGGACCGGATTTTGTAAACACCTTTGTGTTTAATTTCTTGAAGCTACTCATTTTCTTTGGCAGACTAAATCATGTTTTGATAAGCAAGGAGTAACGTGAAATAAGTGAGGTTAAGTCGGTAATGCAGGTATCTATTTTCTTTTTGAGATTATTAGAATATTTTTATTATCATTTTATGACCTATTACGTTTTATTGTAAATTAGCAATTCTTAAAGCTACTAACATTAAAGAATTTAGAAAGAAAAATAATAAATTGTTGATAATTT
Organism: Diorygopyx duplodentatus; assembly: GCA_033557515.1. NCBI lineage: Eukaryota > Metazoa > Arthropoda > Insecta > Coleoptera > Scarabaeidae > Diorygopyx > Diorygopyx duplodentatus. Next base: position 8,646 of record JAWQRJ010004073.1, read on the forward strand.
TGACAGATGTTCTAGGGATTTTATACACCATCACGTGCAGCTAACTTCAGGTTTGACAGTAAAGATGTTTGTACCAGAAAACTATTTATTTTCGTTATTTACTTTTTATTAATTAACCCAATAAATGCCTCAGTTTTATTTATTTCGGTAGTTTTAAGGACGGATATCCGCTCGGTTCCAGAATGTGCCATACGAGTTTCAGAACCACGAACGTATAGGTTATGCCGTAGAATCGCTCCAGAATGCTTTTGTGTCCAAGCTAAAGGGCTACGGTGCGACCAGGGCCGGCCCAACTTTAAGATGTCCAACACACGCATGATCCCCATCTACGGTATGTCGCCCACGTGCTCGATACGGCAACGGATAGAGAAGCGGCGGCGGCTCGCGAGAGAACTGCGGTTAGAGCACAGCAGAAAACCGGACAAGCCCGAGGATTTCGTCACGTACGAGGACAGCGACAGTGAGGAGGAGACGCCGGTTATGCAAAAGGAGGTGCTCACCACGTCGTACAATTTCGTCGATTACGTTAAGAGTCGCGAAACTTTAAGCAAAACGCATAGGACTATAAACGCCGATTACGGTTCGCGACACATTTTAACGCACGAACTGTTTAAGGAAACACCTGTGAACTTGGGGAATATGAATAAAGTGTTCTGTTCTCAGTGGTTAAGTGATAGACAAGTTGTGTTCGGTACAAAGTGTAATAAGGTAGTGTAAAATTAAAATTTTAAAATAAACGAAGATAATTTGCGTAATAATTTCCTTTAACGGTTAATTAATTAATTTTTAGTTAATGGTTTACGACGTATTTACCCATTGCCTAGATCAAATACCATCGTTAATAAGTAGAGGGGACACGCTGGCAGGCGAACAGCAGCAAAGCGGTATACATTCGGTACAAATAAACCCGTCGAGAACGTTACTAGCGACCGGTGCGAGGAATACCTGCGACGTCGCCGTTTACAGGTTGCCCACGTTGGACCCCGTTTGCGTGGGGGAGAACGCTCACAACGACTGGGTATTTAACGCGAAAGGTACCCCCCCCACTATCGACTAGAAGTAATTATTCCGAATTTAGGTGTTCGACATGTGTTGGCTGGACGACGAGTTCTTAGTTTCGGGTTCGCGCGACACCAAAATGGCGCTGTGGAGGGTCACCCCCGACATGATCGACTGCAAGGAAGAGATACCGACGTACAAGCACGTCTCGGCGCTTGCCGTGAAGGAGTGCCGGACGTCGCAGAAAGTAAACGGACCGCCCCAGAACGTTTGCTCGACGAACTGAACGTTTCTAATCTTGCAGGTCAGGGCCTTGACGTTCAATAAGGCCTATCAGGAAATTGCAGCGTTGAGCTTGAACGGTTACATACACATTTGGTGTGCGGAGACTTTCAAGCAAAAACTTTCGAGAAAATTGCCGTCGTCGCAGGAAAACGTTTGCCTCGCGGTACAGGATACGGGATTGTATGCGATCGGATGTCGATCCTGTACAATACTGTTGGATTGTCGGACGTTGCAGGTAATTACAAGTAATTCTTAACGTTAAGTTAGGCACCACTCAGAAAAGGGTCGTTTTATGTTGGTAAGATTTTTGAAATGGTTTTGACTTGTTTATTTACAACCATATGTTAATTGGTATAGTGTAAATAAAAATAATAGCATTGCATATTATATAAAATTAATATATAATATGCAATATACATTTTATGAGAGTATCTTCTTCTTTAGCTTGTTTCTAAGCTGATTCATTGATAGTGATAGGCTAGCTACTCCTATGCACTCGGTTTCCATCTCATTGCTCTTCCCCTTCCTCCGCTTCCACCACCCTCCTTACTCTCTCCTTCCACTTTCCTCTGTCTGTAGCCCTGGTTTTTATTTCGTTCCATGTCCAATTTTGTCTCGCCATTTCATTGTTTAGGCATCTTCTCCACGTATCTTTCGGCCTTCCCAGTCTCCTTCCTCCCTCCGCTCCGTATTCCAGACTCTGTCTCGCGAGGCTTGAGTATGGTTTCCTCAAAGTGCGGCCCAGCCATTGCCACCTGCGCTGTCTCATCAATATCTCCACCTTCTCTAGTCCCGTTCTGTGCCACAACTCTACATTTGTAATTTTGTTTTGCAAAAATATTCTCATAATGTATCTTAGACATTTATTTATAAAGGTTTGGACTTTTTTGATGTTGTGTTTGCTTCCCACCCACGTCTCCGATCCGTAGAGCAAGACACTCATCACGTTCAACTTGAATATCTTTATTTTAGTATTACTTGTATATTGTTAAGATGTCCACACCTTTCTTAGAGCTCCAAATGCCATTCTCGCCTGATTTATTCTGTTTTATTTGCTCCACTTGCCACGATTGTACTTCTCCAATAGCAAAATTCTGTAACTTCTCCCACCTCTTTGCCCCGGAGTTCCATTCGTCGTCCCACGTTTATATCTCTGCACACCATTTTTGTCTTCTCAACATTTGTTTTTAGGCCGATTTTACTTGCTACGTTCTCGAGTCTGTTGACCTTTCTTTGAATGTGTTGTTTCGTGTGCGCAATGAGGCAAACATCATCGGCGAATTCCAAGTCTTCGAGCTTTGTGAATACATTCCAATTTATGCCTGTTCTGTTGTCTCTTGTATGTCTCATTACCCAGTCCATCACTACCGTGAATAACATTGGGGACAGCAAACAGCCCTGCCTTACTCCTCTCTCGATTTTAATCTTTTCAGTAAGTTGACCCCCATCTTCTATAC
>JAWQRJ010004074.1:0-11386 GCA_033557515.1 Diorygopyx duplodentatus
GTACCTTGAGAATTGCTTAGGCGAAGCAACTGCTGTTCGCATTCATAACATAACTTAACCTGCAAGTCAGCAAAGTGTTTTCACATTTTGGATCTTCTTTACCTTTGCTTTTTAGAATCTTTACCAATTCTGACTCTTGCTTTTGTATCTCGTAAACACATTTTCAGCAAATTGATTATATTCGTAGGTATCTTAAGTTACTGTAATTTTTGGTACAATTCGCTTCGAATTACGGAGTCGTATGCTCGTAACGTACGAATATATGGTATAGCTCCGTATCGCATTCGTAGAATTTGACTAATCTGGTCAGTAGTGGATCTTTTTTCTCCGCAATGGATTTCTTATTTACTGTTTTCACCGTTTCCGCGATATTACTTATTGGAAACAGTACTAAATTTTTACTGTTTACTTGGCAGAACTCACTGCTTATTTAATATATCGCATAGCTTATCAGAATAATGTTTAGCGTTATACTCAACGCATATCATGGGATATAAGTTTCAATAGATTCCACATACATCCCGAAAATACAAACGATACAAACGTTAGAGATGGCATTACATGTACTCCATAACGTGGTTTTAAGGAACAAGGAAGATTTTGCGAAAAATGCCATAAATGAAGTATCAATCCAAAAATATTCATTATGCCAAACAAGCATTTCATTTTCAATAGACATTTTATGATTTATTTTAGAAATTAGCAGAACATGTATTAATTTTATTCTTTTCATCTAGCAATTCGTTATTTTCGTTATATTCGTCCAGATAATTCAACTAAAAGTACATGTTTATGGAGTAAAATGGAGTAAATGGAGTAAATGAGTAAATGGAGTAAATATTAAGCGTGTTTGTTGATTGGGTTGTTGCAAAAGTAATTTCAAAAGTAATTTTCAAAATTTCAAATTAATTCAGTAATTAATAAGTTATGAAAAAAAAGCACGATTCACAAAGAAGATCACGAGAAGTTTGTGCAGTTGATCTAACTGTACCAACCCTTCAAGAAAAATGATAAACTTACCAACGTTTGGTGAATTAGAAAATGGAGTTCTAGATAAGTCGTACAAATGTAATATGTAACGATCGTCTTTGGATATTTTAGATAGATTATTATTGGAGACTTGAGATGCTTTAGGGTGTGATTATTGATTTTTTGTATTTTGGAAAATTAACAGTAATTTTTAATACATCTTTACACAGAACTAATAAAAAAACTATTTCTAAAAATATTAAACCTAAATACTGTTTAAAAAGATTGAAACTATTTACAGTATTTGCAAATTTTTGCAAAACTACTATTTTGCTCCTTGTAAAGGATAGTGATCACTCATACTATTTTCTTAATTGTGTTTAATATATAAAACTATTACTACGTACCCTTATTGTTTTTTAATCTTCATATTCCATACCCAAGACATACTTGACAAAGTCCGTCTTGAGCTTATAAATACGGTCATAAAACACCGTGCAGAATTAGACCAAAGGAAGTATGCGTTTGTCTTTCCTTAGTAAATTCCATGACGTGTGGTTTCCACAAGATGGGGCCCCGAAACATAATCCTCCTCAAGAAAGTTCTTTCGACATTAATATCAGGATTTTCTGTGACCCAGAATTACCAGTTTTAGCGATTAGAAGTTCCTTCACTCCTAAACCTTCCTTTGTCATCCCACGACGTGTTCAGTAAAGAATCTATCTGTCTGTGATTATAATAACCTATTTCTAATGAACTATCTGCAAAATTATAATTTTCTGTTTCTTTTTGATGCATGCTATTGCCAATTAATTTTAATTCACAATAGCATGTAATACGTAATACAGGCTATAGTTCTGATAAATGTTGGGTTTTTAATCACAGCAACGATACCATATTATTAGTAAGTATAGTAAACCTTTTCAACCATGACTGAAACATGATTTCTAAATCTTAAATTAGTGTCAATGAAAATTCCTAATTCAAAATGATTAATAAAATATTATCATATATTTCAATTCGATGTTGCAAACTTCTTTGTTAACAAATAATAATAAGTAATGTACAGTATTGCTCCCAAAACGGAATTCTGCCGCACACCAGATATGACCGACAACGGAAAACATATTCCGAAAGTAAACACTTTTTGTGAACAGCCTGAACAAATTCTGCTCAAAGAGTTCCACTACTTTATTTCCCAATCAAATGTAATGTGAAATTACTAATAATATTGTGTGATAGATAGGGGGAGCTGCTTTAAAATAGCCTCAAAGCATTAAAGCGGTAACTTGCTCATCATCAATAGAACAGACGCACCTGCTTTGTCAAGAGCTTCTGAAAGATTTTTGAGAAGGACCGCGGATTGACCAACGGATCTTCAAAATTGGCAAGAAAACCGATTCTTTAGAACTTGTTGGGAAAATATGTAAATATGTTTCGGAATGTACAATGACAAACACATTTTTTGTTTGTCATTGTACAAACAAAAATTCCCTCTTGATACATCAAGGGGAATTCGCCAAAATTAAATGAAGATAAAGTATCATCTTCACAAAACTTGACACCTCACAAAACTCAAATATGTGGGTTGTACCGAAACTAACGCAACGCTGGCCAGCGTTGCGTTAGTTTCGGTACGACCCTCGTACCTCTGCACCAACTGCTAGGACATTGGTGTTGTAAATTTAAACAACTCACCCTCAGGGTACTTCTTACATGAGAACAAAAGTCATTAATAATATTAAGGATGTGGTTGATAATGGATATAAATACCAAAATGAGCTAATCGGCTTATGTGCAATACGGTACAGTACGATTTCTTAAGTTATCAACAGTTTTTCAAACTCCTGGATATTTGTAACTCTCGGAAACATATCTGCCTAATGAATAAATTACAATAATGCGAGCGGAGACCAGAAAACAATGGCTATCATTACTAGCAAAACTAGCACCTAATTCATCCAATAATCTGTCGAAAATCTATAGTTTTGAAATAGTAAAACCAAACTAACCGATCTCTTCAAATACTACCTTTAAAAATAAAATTTATCATTACAAAAATGCTGAAAATTAGGTTGCAACTACGACCATCAGTATTTCATCAGTATTTTCACCATTAGCATTTCATTGCAGTTAATATACAGTGTCTCTAAGTTTTACATACTTAGAGGATTCGATAGGTAAGTTTTTAAATTTAACAAATATTACTTTAGGTATTTTAAAAGAGAGTATAGTATGTATTTATAACCAATCCACCACGTTTTTTAAAAATTATATGAATTAATAAATTTCTACTAACAGTAAAAATTGATAAAACAGGCAAATAATTTATTGTCTTTTTTCTTGCATTATACAACAATAACTAATTTGAATGTATTATAGTATAAATTGTATGTAAACTTATGTAGAAACGGCCTACTGTCGTTATATTTATTTAAAATGAGTGTCGTTAGTTCTCCATTCAGTCTCAATTATGCCTCACGTTGTCAACTTCATAAATACGCTTTGTGCCTCGCTTATATGGATCGATTTGATTAATTGATTCAAATCGACTAAGTGGAGGTGGAGATGGGATAAGCAAATATGGCTACTACTGCTTTTATTTTTATTTGGAGACATCTAACAGCTCATCAGCTTTGTGCTGTCCTTATATTTTAAGGGAAAATATAATAAATTTTAAGGAAAAAATCGCCTCTGAGACGGGAATCGAACTCGTTTTTTCCGCTTTCCCGGCGGATGCTCTGAACGTTGAGCTATTCTGGGATCTTCCCCGCCTCTTTGGGATTTCTTTCCTTAAATACTTGCACCTTATATTTTTTATTTAAAGATCTTCAGTTAAAAATTTGAAGCATAACTGAAACAAATACGTAAAAGACAGTATTCCGATTAAAACAATAAACAACGAATATTAGGTATAGGCCACCTAAAACGCGCACCTATAATTCTTGAAACCATCAAAATTTGAAAGCGATTGAAAAATATTATGTGTTACTTGGCATTTAAACCATTTATCACATAATATTAATTAGTAATTATTGTACGTGCAGATGAATTAATTTTGTTATAAAATTAAATGATTAAGAAATCTTAATTAGGTCAACGTGCGTATCTGTCATTTTTACAGAAATCTTACCTTTCGACACACCATTATAATATAGTCTCCCAGCCCAACAAGTGACTAATTTGCTGTTCACTACTCAAATATCCGATTGAAGACTGATAGGCCAGCATTGTATACAAGTATAATTTTTTCACAATAATGGTTATTTATTATTATAAAAAGAGGGATGTTGAAATGGTTTCTATTTGTAAATGATATGTTTACAGTACAATATAAATAACTAATATTAATAATATATACATTTTACGCTTATTATGATTTTTTGTAGCGATAAATTTTTGGCGATTTCAAAACGATATGAATTATATACTATTTATTATAATCTTTTAGTCGCTGCACATTAATAAATATTTATACAAGGCAATATCATAATCATAATTTTTTTTACAGAGCAGTTAAAAATTAATGACTTCCTTCTAATGCTTTCAGTTTATATTTATTATTACCACTCGAAACTAATTAAATGAACCAACTATAAAATATTTTAAATTAGAAAATTTCCAGCGATAATTTCTAATTACTATTTTACCACTTCGTGGTTTCGATGTATCTACGAACTGCAGTCATTGTTAAAAAAGCAATAAATTAATTACATCTGCAACTAATTACCCACAGTTCAGCAAATAATCTATTAGGCATCGTTGGTTTGTCCTCCGTAACGCTTAATTGTTTGGTTTATTTAATCAGCAAAATATTTTGTGGATTACGCAAATCAAGCGTTCAAAGTGGTTGTCTTACTTAAAGGTTAGCTAAAAGCGGTCTTGAACGGCTGCCCGCGGCCGGCTGATTTAATTAAAACTTTAAAATTAATAACATAACACACTGTAGGAATTGCGGCAGATACCGAATAAGAAAATTAGTTTGGGAGAACTCTGTCGAAATTAGCTAGCCGCATAAATGCTACGAGAATAGATTTTCCTATAATTTATCCATTCTAAACTTTGTTCTCTCTGTTAAACTTTGGGTAGAATGTTCGACCATTGATTAGCCTTTGATGATATTTAATTGTGTAATGGTGTAATTATAATGAAACTGTTTAATCTACGCGATGCTTTTGAAAATTTTAGTCCATTCTGGAAACATTAGAGGAAATATATTTAAAATAATAATCTCTACACTTCCCATTACATTTATATTTATTTACTAGCCCAATAATCGAAAGTGTACCATTTATTACTTTAAATATGAGATATACGATTAAAATATTGCATACACATTATATTTTTTATATTTAGAGGAGGACTATTAATTATAATTGCTTAGAAAATGTCGGTATGTGCGGTTTTCCAAAGTCAATTTATCAAGTCTCTTCTATTATTGACGTAAAATGACGTTGATAAATCATGGTAGGATAATAATAACAGGCGGGTAAATATCTCCTGTGATATAATCCACATTTATCACGGGTGGGAAATATATTGGAATTTTTGTAGGGTGAAATATTGCAACGTATCCGGTGCTCTTGCTTTCTCCAATAAGCGGTCGGAGATACAAATATTTCCATACAAGATGTATGGAAATATATGCTTGTGGGGTGTATATTGGATGCAACATATTGAGTAAGTACACAATATGTCTCGCTCTGTGTAATTCTATGTAAAGAAAAGCTTTGTTTATTTTTGAATAGTCTGCAAGCTTATAATCGTTTATAGGGAATCGTATAGCTATTTAGAAAATATTGATGTACTTAATATACTTAATAAATTATGTGGGACTTGGTAAGCTTTTTAACACACCGGACTAGGTTAACAAAGTACAAAGTGCTGTACCAAAGAATTTGTTGCCTTTTAATGGGACATCTTGTATATTTTTTCATATTACGATTCTACTTATTGTTAACATTACCGAGTTATTGAGTTTTTCCCTGTACTCTCACAAACCCTTGATTGCCATTTACTTTTTTAAATGGAATGCCCTGTAGTTTATAACATCAAGGATCACCTTACGAATTACATAATTGACCAAAACCTTTCGAAGTCATTTAACATTTTGCAATCAATTTGATGTTTTCAGAGCTTCGGAAAATTTGAGATATCTCCTAAACTAAATGAGATATATCGTTAGAAAGAACGGTTTTCGAAATATTCGCGATTTTCTTAATATTTAATACAATTAACGGAATACGCAGAATGTAAGTGAACACACTGTATGTTGGTATTTTTATTTGAATTATTGTTCCTAAAATTAATTGTTATGGAGCTAAAGCTTTGCTCAGCTTTACCCAAGGTAGGCCAAGTTACGGTTTAATGCGATTTGTGTTGAAAGTTAGTATATAAAATAAGCATATTTAAGCATATTCCGATTGTTGCTGTGATATTAAGAATGAAAAATACTTTCGTATTCTTCAACTATTAATCTACGCAATAATTAAATGAACACTTGAAAATACGTTATGAGGTTTAAATTATTTTGCGAATATTTTGAAATTATTTGAAACAATTTTAACTAATTGAATCTTCAAAAACAGCAAAGCGATAAAAAAACATTATTGCTAGCTCCAGAATAATTTAATTAAAACGAAAATTCTCTAAAACTGCACAACTGTTAAAGTTAATTTAATGTGCCGGGTTGTACACCCATATTTAATATAATCCAGCTGCGACAAAATAATCCAGCTGCGCGTTTACTGACCGAAAACAAAAATACAAGCGGTAATTTTTTACGTAAAGCACAGGCGCCGATTTTAAACCAATTCGAATGATAATTGTTCGTTTTTGAATAGTACGTACACGGACTGCCACTAGAAATCATGACCGGTGCGCGTTACTAAAAATACAGCTAGACATCGAAAAAAGTGCACAACAAATGGGGCAAACGAGACTAGATACTTTTAAAGTAGCACCGTTGCCCGCGAACAGTCTATAATTAAAACGAGTCGGCATGTTTAACCCGGGAAATAATGCACCAGACCGGCCCCATTATAAATACAACGTGATGAATCGTTGCGGTCATTCTGTCTCATTAGCTGAACATAATTAGAAATATTTCACTTTCAAATGGTCGCACCGAGACAATGACAGCGACAGAGCACCACGTTATGAAATTTGCCAATCTTTTGCAGACTATAGCAGGAAACCATTATATCGAAGTCGCTTGTTGTGCCTTAATTTAGAAAGATTCATGAGTCTGCAGTTATTAGCTCACACATTATGTGCCTATTAATATTATTGTGTCTGCAATGGTAGTAGTTATAAGAAAACTTTGCTAAAACTTAGAAATAAAGCGTTAGACCGATTGTAAACGGTTAAGTGCAGTTTAGTTGTCCTCAATCATCAGTCAGTTAGAGGTTAGTTATTACAGGCATAACCTGAAATGTATAAAGTGTGCAATTTGGCGCCAGGACGATATTCGGCACTGAAACAAATGCTGCTTTATTTCTCTAGAGGCAACTACGTTGAATTGTATAAATCGACGGTCATGGAAACACAAACGGTAAACCATAGTTTACGTTTAAATAGAGCGTGGATGTGGAACAAAGGTTCAAGTCGGCGGGGACCCTTGGATTCATAAATCATATCCAGTTTGGAATGCAACCGATGCAATATTTCGCAGGAAGGCATTTCCTAGGTTTGCTATTATTGCACGATCCTACCACAAAAGATTGTCGTCGTCGTCATATTACTATTTTATGAGATTATGCCGAGGATAGTATTGTTGTTGATGTAGGTGCGACATTAACGCTCCTTTGTTGCTTTGCTGTGTAATGACTGAGGTAGATATACCATATAGTGTTTGACATAAAGTTTTATGGAGGCATGCTACATTGATAGCGTCAAGATATTTCATATAACTTTCACTGTAACGGACAGCATATAAATAAGAAATTGAAACGACTGTGAATTGTCTTAGCGAAATGGCAAAAAGGTAGTTTTTAGCTGAAATTAACTACGCTAAACAAATTTCTAACTATTAAATGCTTGTACAGTGCTTTCAAAAAGTAATGCATAAATTCGATAAAATTATTACTAAAGTGTTAATACACTGAAAATAATTTAGTCGAAGGTCCTTCAATGATCTTAGTACACTACCAAATTTTCAGATTTTTCCTAGCTATAGGTTTTCCATAATCGATTGATGCAGTTCCCGGAGAATCACCCTGTATAGAAGAAGCGTTGAGGGAATTTTAATTAATGCCCGAATATTTGTCTGACAGCAATCAGCAATGTCAATTCGAACGTAATAAATTCCACATACTGGGTCTCGAGAAATAACCATTTTCATTTACTGCCTTATAACCATACACTATAATCCAGTTTACATCATCAATCAAATAGTGATTACTTTGGGAGGGAGTTTTGAAAATAAGTCTCCTTTCCAAAACCGCTTCGTAAATTCTCTACATCCAAGGTTATACAACACCCGCAACTGCTACCATAGTCTGAACCAAATTATGACTAGTTGAATTACATCATCAATCCCCTTAATTGTCGTAATATTTTAGTAAACCACTCCTCAAAAACATTGTAGTTTATTCCTGGCGATTTAGATTTTTCCTTTGAAAGCTAACAACCCGTCGGCTACAACCCACTCCCCGAATCCGATATAGAGAATTATTTAAACGTCGTCATATTTTCAATAATCGCCGACTGGTTTCGTTCACATAATATATTTGTCTACTTTCTAAACAGTACAACTTCATAGTACAGGGCTATAACTATAACGGCTATAACTCTCTAATCTATAGAAATTTATCGGTAAGAATTACACAGAATGTAAAAGGATTCAAAATTGTGTTTGCACACTTTATAAATGTTCTATGTGACTCCCCTTGGTCACACAGACAACATCTAAGCCCATAGAAAGAAATCGCGGAGATCTAGGTGGCCAAGATCAAAACAAAACACATCGTCGACATCTCTAGTTCGACCGAACCAACCCTGTGGAAGATGTTGGTTTAAATATGTGCGAACCTCCATACTTTTGGAGGTGCTTGCCTGTACCGCTGCCGAAATCTTCTCTGCACTTTGATGACAGAACGACAAATGTTAAATTCTAACACACAGAATGCTTTCTGTACAGGATCCGCCATTTTCACATATGAGAACTGGATTTCTGATCGTTGTTGTAAGCTTTCGCGGCCGGTGTTCATATCCTTTGGCTTTCCGGTGATCGCCGCGTCTAACTGATCAGTTAGTTCTGATGATGCCGTCTGCAATGAGCGGCGAAACGTTGCGCATTGCGTAGTTTGAACTCGCGCATGCGCAGACTTCCGATACACTGCGCTTGCGCCACAACTAACGAAATGTTGAGCTTCCCTCCACATTCTGTGTAAATTTTATCGATAAATTTCTATCGATCAGAGTTATAGCCGTTTGTAATCGCTATATTCATTTTGAATTACCTGGTATTGAAGTGACTTTCTCTACCAAACTATATCCTACCTCTTTCTGTCCGTTAAGAAACTCTTTCTGCTCCTTTGCGCTTACATCTGTTAAACTCACAGGGTTATTCATAAGTGTGTCCTCCCCTATTTCAGTACTTGATTACGAGATACTGAAAGGAAGCATTGAAACAGATGAGGAATATCCACAAGTTTTTAACTCCTGTGTACCATTTTTATTAAATAATATCCAATTAATTTATTTTACGCTTAAAAAAAGCAAGTTGCACGCAAGCCGTTCTTGGATTACAGGATAATATTTTCTCTTTTCGCTGATCGGCAGTAAAAGTGGAATTTCTCTGACACTCGCGGAAGTGTCACCTTTTCTGCCTAGACAGAGAAAATATTACTAGGCAACGGCACTGAATTTGTTGTAAGTTGGCATTACTGACATCCGCAATTAAGTCGACGATTGTACGTAAATTACAACTTTCCCCAAATATCTGGATCACTCTAAAGGTAAAGTTTTGAGTTAACTTCAGGGTTAATATGCGCTTATTTTTGAAAAACTACGGACGAAGAACACCCCAAGTCGAGAAGGAAATAAAATTGTTATGCAAAAATTATTTTGTTATTTATCTAATACTATTAAACGAGCTTATCTTGTATGTTTATTTGTCGGCGTCGGCTGGGGAACCGAAGGTATTAGGGTAGGTGATATTTGTATTTGATTTAGAGATTACGGTGTAAGGAAAAGTGATAGGTTTCAACTTTCAATAAAATCACGTTGCACCGCTGACAGACTAATAATGTTTTGCTTTTTACTCCCGGGCGAGCTCGGTTCACCGGGCACTGCTAATTTCAAACGAAATCAGCAGTGATTCTTATTCTATTATCTAAATCTGAAAATGCTTGATCTTAATAATTTACAACGCAACCAATTTTCTATATATTTACATTCTTATTTAACGGGAAGTTGGAACTATCTACATAAATAATTAACGAAATTTCTTAAATGACCAAGAATCGGATACTTTGATATTTGGACATATTTCGACAAACTTTACACCCCTTGCGGATCACCTCGATTAATTGCGTAATTGAGTTAACCCTTTCGTGGGCCGTGGGAAGCCGGCTTCCCACCTAATGCTGCTTTGAAATACATGCATTTAAAGGTTAAGGAAAAGAAGTGGCCCACGAAAGGGTTGACTTAATTAGTGGGTGAACAACTATTCAGATCCGGCATTTCCAGATTTGGATCAAGTAAGAATCGAACTTCCACCTAACGGGAACCTCAATCGAATTATCGTAATTAAAAATGTTTTATGAACTTTTCGAATCCCATTTCGAGTGCTATCACCGATCAACTTTTGACTGACATTCATTGGAAGAATCGCACATTTTCTAAAAAAAGAGCATACCTCCAAAATTTCATCTATCGTTGGTGTTTCAGAGGCGATCAAAATGAAGAAATTTAATCGCATATTATTGATCGTATTTTGTAGCATTGTTATAGCAGTTTATATAAAAAGACAATGTTCGTTGTATTTTTATATATGCATTTATTAGTTTATTGAACATATTTTATAGTTTTATAGTTTATATTTATCAATACGTATTTCAATTTATCATTTTTACTTAATCTTTTTTTTTGTTAATCAGGAATGTGCATATGTCCTTATGGTACTTAATTACAAAAACATATACATTTACGCAGTATACAAAATTGAACATGTTACTAAATTAAATGTATTTCTTCTACTCATAGAAGTTGCAGTATGTATTAGTTCCCTATCGCGACTATTAACAGTTTACCCAAAGGATGTAGAATATGTCATGACATAATAAACCAAATACAAAATTTGGCGACCCAATCAACAATAGATGTTCAATCTTGACTTTCCGGTGGTCGCCGCGTCGGAGAACAAACTCTCCGTTGACGTTTCGCCGTTCACTGCAGACGGCATCTTCAGAAC
>JAWQRJ010004075.1:0-11386 GCA_033557515.1 Diorygopyx duplodentatus
TTCTTGACAAAATAAAAGATGGATTAACAATTTCCTTAAACCTTAAATCGGTATATAATATATGAGCACTCGTGAGATTTCCAAATTGAAAAAAGTTTTCATCAAGATTTCAAACTGAACTCTATTTCCTTTTAAAAAAAAACTTGAGCAAGATTTCTTCTATTACCTTTTCAGTGGACACCTACCATATTTGCAAATAAGTAAGGTTGAGGTGTGTCATGAAAAGGTATTTCTGTATGGTACAATAGTTTCATTTTCTCGATACGTTGTCACGCTGCAAGAAATGGTAGCACCGCCATAATTTTATTGCCATTGACAGTTTGCAATATCCAATTATTACCGAAGACAATTAGATCATAACTCCGTTAATAGTTCTATTAAATCGAGAATTTAGTGCCCAATTAAGTTCTCTGTTCAAACACAGTTTGTTATTAACACACACGGTACACACGTAACTTTTTTTTTAAAACTCATGCACGTCGTGTGGTAAAAATATATTAAGAGGTAGTATACTTTAACGAACCATCTGGTGTACTGTTTGTTGTACCTTATTGTATCTTATCTCTAATGACATTTACTTTACTGCCCAGTATACTTTTACCCCACTGTTTATACTCTATTTTCCTATCTGTGAATATTGGTAATTTTTTTCTTGCAGATTTCGGATATCGTGGTGGGTCAAGAACCAAACGTTTCCGCAAAAGATTATTTGCTGCGGTGGGCGAAGAGGACAACGCACAAATACCCTGGAGTTAGAGTTTCCGATTTCACCAGCTCGTGGAAAGATGGACTGGCATTTAGCGCCATCATCCACAGAAACAGACCAGATTTGGTCGATTGGCGCCACACCAGGTCGCAGCATGCCAGGGAAAGAATGGAACATGCATTCTACGTCGCAGAAAGGGAATATGGCGTCACCAGATTACTGGATCCCGAAGGTATGATTTATATTACTCAAGATCATTAAACGGTTTCCACCACTCGAACAAACTACTTATTACTCATTCTGCATTAGTATTCTAAAAATTCTCAACAGGTCATGGTCAAGCCCACTTATGACACATACAGGCTTGCAATCTGGGTCTAACTATCATATGTTTTACAATCATACGGTTGTCGAGATTATGCCGATCGCGTTCAGGGATTCAAAAGCGGCATAAACAATTATTACATCGCAGAGAAAAGAATGCGATATTACGCAACACCACTGACACATATTTGTATTGTACGGTGCCATACATGGCCGTACAGTATGGACCACCGATGGCCACAGAGGCAGTTAATAAATTCTTTTTATGCTACATACCTGCCGCGACACTTAACCCAGATAGATATCTATAAGGAATCTGTAATTTGTACCAATTTGAAATGCAAAGTATAAGTTTGCATTTTTATTTGTATTTGGTACTTTTAAATCTCAATTAAATCACAGTACTTAGGTAACTATTTATCAAAGCTTCTTTGATATTTTCCAATTGTGAATTTCACAATTTCGAAGTTCAAATCGATTAAAACAATTTTCTTTTGCAGATGTGGACACCCAACAACCAGATGAAAAATCGCTCATCACGTACATCTCATCCCTGCACGAAGTATTCCCCGAACCAAATCCGATCCATCCCCTTTACGATGCTGTGTCCCAACAGAAAGTCCACGAATACAAAGAACTTGCTTCGTCGTTGCATCTTTGGATGAGGGAGAAGTACAGCATGATGCAGGTACGTTTTTATTTCAGCATCCAGTTTTGTTATCTTTTAATTTGATGCAAACACAAACCACTGCTCGCTCATATTTTTCATTTGGATATTCACTTATTTCATTCATTGTACTTATCATTACAACCTAATCATCATCAACCTAAATATCAACTAATCTGTCAACTCTTCAACCAACCGAGCAATCCATCAATTAGTAATTAATCAGTAATATCTCGAAACATTAATATAGAAGGAATAGGATATTATTTATCAATCCATCCATTGATCAATTTACAATTTTATATTATTTTCAACAGATTTCAATGAAGTAGTCAAATCAATCAAACAGTTGATTGATCAATCAATCTAACTCACCGTGCAGCTTACCCACTAATTCAGGAATCATTCCCCATTTCACTTCATTAATTAATTAAACTAAATCATCATAAACATCACCCAATTTTTAATTTGTCAAGAAGGCAATCTCCGAGTAATCCAATTAATAATTTTTGATATGTCAATCCATAATTTAATATAGCTACACCACTTACGAAGCAACCTAATTACCCCATAAATTAATTAAGGAGATTAATCATTTATTGGGTGACTTTTCGATCCATCAATTAGCTCATCAACCCACTTGATGATTGTAATTGATGTTTACAGTTCACCAAAATCAGTCATTAATCAACCTAAATATCAACTAATCTATCAACTCATCAACCAACAGAGTAAGCCATCAATTAATAATAAAAGATTAATATAGAAGAATAGGATATTATTTATCAATGCACCCAATGATCAATTTACAATTTTATATTATTTTCAATGGATTTCAATGAAGTAGCCAAATCAATCAAACAGTTGATTGATCAATCAACCTAACTCACCGTTCAGCTTACCCACTAATTCAGGAATCATTCCCCATTTCACGTCATTAATCACTCTAATTAAACTAAATCATCATAAACATCACCCAATTTTTAATTTGTCAAGAAGGCAATCTCCGAGTAATCCAATTAATAATTTTTGATCTCTCAATCCATAATTTAATATAGCTACACCACTTACGAACTAACCTAATTACTCCATAAATTAATTAAGGGAACAGTCCTTTAATCATTTATTAGGTGACTCTTCGATCCATCAATTAGCTCATCAACCCAGTTGATGATTGTAATTGGTCTTTATAGTTGATCAAAATCTGTCATTAATCAGCCTAAATATCAACTAATCTGTCAACTCATCAACCAACCGAGTAATCCATCAATTAATAATAAAAGATTAATATAGAAGAATAGGATATTATTTATCAATGCATCCATTGATCAATTTACATACAATTTTACATTATTTTCAACAGATTTCAACGAAGTAGTCAATCAATCAAACAGTTGATTGATCAATATAATCAACCTAACTCACCGTGCAGCTTACCCATTAATTCAAGATTTTTACGTTTCATATTTATTTTATTATTTCCTTTTTATTAGTATATTTTTCTTCCCACTTTTTCTTTCTAAAATTTCCATCAAGTGGATGTGGGGTTGGGTTGGTTTAAAAGTAATATTTTTTTTTTAGGATCGTTCATTCCCACAAACTCTAATTGCCATGAAAAAGCTTGCAGCTGAATCGTCAAGATTTAGAACGGAAGAAGTACCCCCAAGGCAAAGAGACAAACAGCACTTGAGCCAACTCTTTAGAGATTTAGATAAATATTTCAAAACGATAGGCGAAGTCGATATAGATCCCGAATTACACATCGATAAAATCGAGAAAAACTGGAACAGATTGATGGTGGCGCATCAAGAAAGGGAAAAGTATATCTTAGACGAAATAAGGCGGTTAGAAAGGTTGCAAAGGTTAGCCGAGAAAGTGCATAGGGAAATTAAGCATTCGGACGCCGCCTTAGACAATATCGAACATAGGATCGAGGAGGAAAGTCGTAGGATCGAAAGAATTCACCCGTTAGAAGCGAAAAAGATCGCCGACCACATCGATAAGGAACTGGAGGTTGTGGAACAAAATATTAAGTCTTTGTTCACCGATGTACATACGTTATTAAACGCGAGGTATCCGCAAGCGCTCGAGCTCGAGAAGAAGGTTAAGAAATTGCACGAACGGTGGGTTGAAATGAAGAGACTCCTGCTGCATAAAATCTCCCAGCCCTTAGCTAATCTTAGGTTCCCGATCGAGGAAAAAACAGTTACCAAACACGTTAGAACCGTACAGGAAGTTAGAAACGTAGACACGAACCCGCACTTTAGAACCCTTCAGGACTGCATCGACTGGTGTAAATCCAAATTAAGACAACTGCAGGAAGCCGATTTCGGAACTGACTTGCCGTCCGTACAGTCGGAGAGAAACATTCACTTGAGGGAACACACTGTAATCGATCAGTATCATTCGAAAGTTGATACTTGCGTAAGGGCCAGACAACATTTCACTGGGGAAGAATTGTCTTTGTACAATCAACATTTGAGCACTTTGCAAAAAGTGTATACTGAGCTGTTGACTTTTTCGAACAATCGAATGAGTGATCTTGATTCCCTCCTCGACTTTATCCAATCCGCGACCAATGAACTCCATTGGTTGAATGAGAAAGAAGATGTTGAAGTCACGAGGGATTGGTCGGACACCAACATGAATTTACAAGCTGTTGAAAAGTATTATGAAGTAAGTTAAAAAATATATATTAGTGTGGTGGTCAATTGTAATTAATGTTGCATTTTTCTCACTTATAAGCATAATTACGGATCTGGGTATAAGGTACATACTTATCATGCTTCCCCCCCCCCCCCCCATAAATTTTCTAAATGATTAAATTAAATGATTATTACTTTTCAGTCGTTGATGAGTGAGTTAGAAAAGCGTGACATCCATTTTGCCGCCATTCAACACCGTGGTGAAGCTCTAGTCATACAAGGTCACCCGGCAAGCAAAGCAATTGAAGCACACATAGCTGCGGTTCAGGCACAATGTGCTTGGCTTCTTCAGCTTACGCACTGTTTGGAAGAACACCTCAGGAACGCTCATAATTACCAATCTTTCTACAAAGATGTCAACACTGCAGAGCAATGGCTTAAAGAGTAAGAAAAAAATTGCGAGAGAATTTTTGGTTGGCAATAATATTTCTCCTAATTTTTATAGGAAAGATGAAATCATGAACACTGAATTTAGTCAGGGTGACTTCACTTTGGATCAGGGTGAAGCGTTGCTTCAGGGAATGCAACACCTTCGTGACGAATTAAATGCTTTCGGTGATCAAATTCAAAATCTTACAGTTCGGGCGCAAGAAGTTGCACCTCTGAAACAACGTAGGCAACCCGTTACGAGACCTATGAGTGTTGTGGCAGTTTGCAATTACAAGACAAATAATGTAAGTTCTGCAAATTAAAAAAAAATCTCCATCTTCAATTTTGCTTACCTATTTTAATTTTATTTGCAGTTCTCCATCGAAAAGAACAAACAGTGTACGCTAACGGATAATTCCGGCCGAATTAAATGGAGGGTTCACAACGATAAAGGAATCGAGGAATCAGTCCCGGGAGTCTGCTTCGTTATTTCACCTCCGGATAAAGAAGCTTTAGATGCCGTCGATAGACTTCGTCGTCAATACGAACGCTCACTGGCTTTGTGGCAGAAGAAACAACTAAGAATGAGACAGAATATGATTTTTGCAACCATCAAAGTTGTTAAGGGATGGGATTTACCACAGGTAAGTTTTTATTTTTATTTTGCTCTCCCTTTTTTCATGTTCTTCTTTTTCCGAAAAATACTATTTATTTTCCAGATGAATATTTTGATTTAACATCTAATGTACCTAAAGGGATTTTTTTACTGCAAGAATTATACTATAAATCACCAACTTGATCAAAAATTATTTCCTAAGTAATCTAAATTTGTTGAATGTTGTAGTAAATTCTAATATTTTTCCTTGCAGATTTGCTCATGTTACAGTAAAATATCATTCTTTACTGTCATTAAACTTTCCTCCTTTTTGTTCTTTCATAACTTTTTTTATTCTGTTTCCCAATCAAACCTGGCAAAATTTCAAATTTTCTTTCAGTTCATTGCAATCGGCGCTGATCAAAGAAACGCCATCAGAAGAGCTTTAAACGAAGACGCCGACAAACTATTCGCAGAAGGCGATCCGTCAGACCCTCAATTGAGGAGATTAAGGCGAGAAATGGACGAAGTGAACAGATTGTTCGACGAATTCGAGAAGAGAGCAAGAGCGGAAGAGGAGAGCAAAAACCAAACGCGCATATTCAACAACCAGATCTCGAACCTCCAAAGGATTCTAGACGAAGCAGAAAGAGTCATAAACCAAAGGGTGCTCTCGCCAATTCCGAGAGACATAGACACGCTGGTGCACCTGTTCAGGGAGCACAAGGAGTTCGATTCGAGGCTGCAGAATTTGGAACCGGAAATCGAGCAAGTTAAAGACACTTTTAGGAGCATAACGTTGAAGACGCCGCAGCACAAGAAGGATCTGGAAAAGGTGCTGAATAAGTGGCAGTACATCTGGAATACGAGTAAACTGTACACGGAGCGGTTGGGATCTTTGGAAATAGTGCTGAACGAAATGGAAGAGGCGGCGCAGACCATCTCGGAATTCGAGGGCAAGCTCAGCTTTTCGAAAGAACTTCCTTCGACAGAGAAAGCTCTGGAAGCGATCCACGATGACCTGCTGAGACTCCAATCGGCCGTCGGTCAACATCAGATGACGATGGATCAGTTGAACGACGATTTCGACACCGCCAGGAGGTTAACTGAGAAATCGAGACCGAACCAACGTGGACCTCACTCGGATATTGAAAGGCTTGACAAGGAAATCCAAAAATTGAATAACAGGTGGAATAATATTTGCGCTCAACTTGCTGATCGCATGAAGGGTTGTGAACAAGCTTACGCTCTACTGAAGAACTATAATAGGGCTAAAGAAAATGAAGATGCTTGGCTTGACGAACAGTATGGAAGGCTTGAAAATCTTTCACCTATTAAGGAAAGGGCGAAGGATCATTTAGAAGCAACAAGGGTGAGTCTTAAATATAATAATTTGGATTATCCTGCGAATGTATTAATTGGTTTAAATCTTCACTGCACATAATTTTAAGCATTACTTCCAGAACAATATTTATTACTTTCTCTTACCTAAAGGTACAGGGTTTTCATTAATGATTGGTACCCATGTGGACTGCTTACCGCCTAAGTGTACGTTGAGTTGCCTAAAAGATCTAGGGACTTTGATTTTTGGTGATGTCTCAGTAGCGTTTGCTCATTTTCTCCTTTATTTGATATTTTTGTGCAAGAATTAATTGAGATTATAATATCTTTTATAAATTTATAAGAAGCATCTTCAAAATTTAAACAAGGTAAGAGAAAGTCGTCTAGGTGTTTCCTCAGCAGATATTTTTTCTTGCAGAATCTTCTAAATAGTGTAGTAGAACGAGCACCAGCAATAGAAAAAGTCAACGTTAATGGTGGAAAATTCATACGTGAGGGAAAGGTAAATATTGCCGCTTTCTTTTCTTCGTTAAAAACGGGTAAGATAAAAATGAAAAAAACATATATGTGAAGAAGTATTTTACATAAAGAAATACTTCCAAGGTTTTTTTTTTGATAATGTGTGAATGATATTTGTATGAACGTGTAATTGTTTACTATTGTATTTATTCATATATTTAATAGGAAAATTGTTTCATATATGCATCTCATTTTTTTGCACATAGTTTCTTGTTTTGGTATTCAAATATGTACAAATGTGTTTATTTATGCATTCAACATAGCCATGTTAGATGTATAAACAAATTCCATGTGCATTTAATTACTTATGTAGAATTAGAAAAATAACCCAATAAAACTAAAAAGAAAACAGGTATATTTTCTGCATAATATCACTAAAATAATCTTACCTTTCTAGGTGGTGGTTCTTTATTTTTATATCATTTAGACCACGTCTCTTCCAAAATTATTTACTTTCGCACCTTCATTGCTTCTGAGCACAAAACTTCTCTTCGGTGATTTGCATCTATCTCTTTATAGACCATTCAACATAGATTACTACCTTACATTAAATATTCTTCGTTAAATACGATCGTTAATTTTTGGAAGAGATTTCTCATTTACAAAAGCATCCGAAACCATTTAGACCATTTTAGTATAATTCAACGCGAAACGGATACGAACTGACAAAGGCACTGACAGACTAACAAACAAACCTAACATCTCTAACCCTAACCACTAGATTTGGAGCAAGGGATTGCAACGCTTCAGGGAGACCCTGCTTGAGGCACAGCCGTCGTTAGATGCTAGTGTAGCGTTCAGGGAGAGGCCGAACGGACCCACCGGGGCGGACGTGGTTGCGGGCGAACTGGACGCTTTAAACGAAAAGTACCAGTATCTCATGGACAGCCTGTACGCGAGATTGAAGGAGATAGCCGTCAGATGTCCGGGGGATATAGTTACTTTGGTAAGTTATATTTTTCTTTTCTTCGATTCATTTCTTAAAATTCTTTCATCATAGAAGTTACGGTTAAGCTGGAAATGATCTTTACTTTTTATATTGAACATTGAATATTTTGAATCCAAAATATTGAATAAAATGTTAGTTCAAACATTTTTCAAATGTAAGTATACTAAACATGGCAACAATGAAATTGCATAAAAAAATTAGTGTTTTATTTTCTATGCAAAATTAAATTATATGAAAGTTAGAAATTAATTAGATATTAAAGTACGAAATAACTTACTTTTATTATTAGAGAATTAACAAATTCAATTACATACTCTATAGTTTCATAAACACAGCACAGCTCCATACAACAGTAATTATTTCAATGATTATATACGTATACATACCTAGAGAGAGATTTAGTTTGTGTCTGTTTTTCATTTTTATAAAAATGTAAGTTCATTACTTTGTGTATTATTTGATTAATATAATCAGATCTTTATGAATACCTTTATGAGCCCAAATTTTAATTTTTTTTCTTAATCCACATTCAATTTTCAACAACTTTCGTAATTGGTTTGCCAGGCCTAAACTAAATTATTTTCGAGATATTGAATTTTTTCGCAAAAATTATGCAAGCTCAGCAACATTTTGAAAAATCGAATTTTCATAATTAGACTTATGCTCATACTTCATTAGCCGTTAGTAGAGACTTTGAACTTTGAGAAATGTACCCGACGGGACATTCTTACGTACATTCTTTACAAAATTTAGTTTTGAAATAAGAAAACTTTAAATGACAAAAAGTGTTTTTTTTTAATGGCGGCTACCAATTATTTTTATCTTATCGAATGTAGAATTAAAATAATCGTTAAACGATATTAGGTTTCCCTATACCTAAAATGTATCCTTTTCCAATTATTTAAGGTTTTTCGAGCTCATTCGAGTTATCAATTTTGATGTTTATGTACTTAGGTTGGTTGATTTCATATTTGGGTTGGTTTGGAGAAAAATGGATTTCATCCTTTTAAATTTTCGTCGACTGCAGCGATGCATCCACAAGACAAGATGTAGGGCAAAGACGAGAATTCTCTGAGATGGTTCTAGTCCTCTTACAAGAGGTAATAGACAAAGTGAAATTTTCTAGAGAAGGGATTTTTAATCGTCAAAATCTTCACTTTGGGGCGGACCAAAATCTTCACATGATGCGCGATCGGAACTTTCAAAATAAATTTTGTTTCAGCGTATTTTGTTTGTTATGCAACAACCAATTTCAGTATTTTATTTGCGACAACATTTTAAATGGGGGCAAGAGATATTTGAAAATCCTAAGAACCGTGGTGACAGACTTTTTGGAGACATTAACATTAAATGAACTACAATCATGTTGGCACCAATTAGATGGGGCCTCGACACACTCACTGCTCTTGTGACTCATTAATTAATAAACGACTGCGAAGACAGATGATTTCGAAGATTGGGTCCATGAAACTGGCCTTCAAGATCGTCACTCCGATGGATTTTTATCTATGGGATCACATTAAAAGCAATGTGCATCTACCCTGGTGAACTCCCGAGAAGAATTGGAAAATCGAGTTCGAGCTTTTGATGCATTAGATTCGATTCAAATTCGAAATACAACTGTCAATGGAGTCCAATCAAGAATTCTGATTTGTTTAGGAAGAAATGGAGAACGATTTGAACATTTTCTTTAGCAATTTATCTTAGATTATCATAAAAATAAGCTAAAACCATAACTATATTATTTTGTCAAGAACTAATCATGTGAAATATCTTGATAACTCGATTTCCAAATGATACATGCATTAATTTTTCACCCTAAGTATGAAATCAACCAACCTAAGTTACGTAAATGTCAAAATTGATAACTAGTTGGTAGGCAACTTAATTTACAACAAACGAATGTATTATCACAGAGCTCGAAAAACCTCAAATAATCGGCAAAGGATACATTTTAGGTATAGGAAAACCTAACCCCGTTTAATGAGGATTTTAATTCCACATTCGGTAAAAAAAAATTATTTGGTAGGTTTTCATTAATTATTTTCAAAATTCAATTTTATAAACAACGTACGTAAGAATGTCCCGCCGGGTGGGTGTGTTTCTAAAAAATTCTATGTTTTAGAAACAGTATACTAATTGCTGAGGTTTCAAAAAAATCCTGTTTTTTAGAAGAATAAAGCACAAGAGGGTAGTTTAGACACGTTTGAGTCAATTCCAAAAGATTGTTATAAAATAGTTCATAAAATAGTTATAATGATTTAGAAAAGTCTGTGTTACTGATATAATTAATTCTACGAGAAAGGGAAAGTAAAGAAGTTTTACTTACTAATCAGTATGATTAAAAGTCAAATTTTCTTTAATAAGCCAATAAGCCAACTTTAATTTAAATAAGTTCTCATATAATTCCATCTGGTTAAACCTCTTCGAAATACAGTACAATTTTTCAAGATCGATGTACCAAGTTAACATAATCCGTAGAGATAATAAACTTTATAGTGATACGTTTATAACCAGAAAAAAAACTTATTATGTCCATGAAGATGGTATTTTAATTCCGAAACCTTACCCAAAAAATTTAGACTTTTAAACATACTGATTAGTAAAACTTCTTTACTTTCCCTTTCTCGTAGACATAAAATAGTTGTTGATTATTTGACAATACTAGAGCAAAGCATTGCTCATTATTTTCCAAATTTAAAAATAAAAAAATTGGATTGGGTTCGAAATCCAATCCGAAATTTGTGATAAACGACACGGTATATGAATTAACTTTGAAAGAAGAGGAAGAAGTAATCTCAGAAGAATAAGTTAATTCGGTCTGGATCAATGTTAGATGTAATGTTAGAAATCATTATTTATAAGGTGTACATTTATATATTATAAAAATTATGAATCACGTTTGTTAAAATTAGTGTTAGAACGCTTGTATTGCAAATGGATATAAAAAACATACATAATTGAAATACACATAAAGTATTGATGTTAAATAGATAGTGTCACGAAAAGTAAAGTAAGTAAGTATTGTTAAATAAACGTTTTGTATGCTTTGTAATGCAATTTCATTTTATATTTCATTGAAAATTATTATCGTATGCTATTTTTACAAAATACATTATAGATACACCAATCAATTAACCAAGTAAAATTCTTTTAAATTTATTGCATTGTTAGTGTGCTGGCAAATTGTTTAATTATTAAAGGTGTACAG
>JAWQRJ010004076.1:0-11385 GCA_033557515.1 Diorygopyx duplodentatus
GGGGGCCAAAATTTCCCTGCTCTCTTTATATATATATATATATATATATATATATATATATATATATGTATGTATATAATATTGTTTTAAAAAGATCTGAAACCGTGATATAGACTTTTATAAAAAAAACAAATTACCGGTTGGGTTAATGGTTATCTTTAGCAACCTATCTATTACATGGGGGTATATTTCGCCGCGGACTATATGCGTGTAGCGGGCGTTTTTTCAATAGAACCCGTACTTTTAAGTAACCCGCGCTCAAGTGATAGACCACAAAAAAGCGTGAAAGTACGTGTTCCGCATGCAATGTGTTAAGTAAATGAATTGTAATCGATTATTTATTGCTAACTGCATTCGGAAGTGATTAGCACGCTGAAAATGAGGTTTACTACAATGTGTTTACATAATAATACATAAGTAATACATACTACAATGTATTTACCTACATGGGTGCTTACTAAGAACTACACATTTTTCCAACCATCCTAGGATTTAGAATTTGTTTGTTTTTTTCGTTAATTGTATTTCTATTTACATTTTTTGTGTCCAATACAGAAAAATATTCAACTATTATAGAGATATTCTTAAATGCAGGTATGGATTCAAAATCGTTTGAACTTAAAACTTAATACAATGGAAACGTTACGTAGGCTTATTTATAACTATCACTTTTGATATAATTGTATTAAATTTTATTGCACATTAGTTGACGAAAAAGGGATAGTTAGATATACCTCGACTTACGTTATATCCCATTCTACTATTACTAACTCAAGACTATTACAACTGATTAAACTAAAACTATTATAAATATAAAACTGGCAATAGGAAGAAAATGATTTGAACACTTGTCAGATATTTTTTATAAAATACTTTAATTTTTAAAATGCCTTAAAAACAAAAAACTGGCACATTTTTCACATATTTTTTTTTCATCCTACGGATTGCAATTTGGGCTAAGCGTAATACCCATTTGCGAACGTTGCAATTAATTAATCCTTGCATTGCCGAATACGTTCATTAATTAAAAAATAGGTACTAAGTCTAAGTCGCTTTCGTAGTTATTGATATATAAAACGTACACTAGAAAATGCAGAATGAAGTATGAAAATAAACATACCACAGAATCGTGAATCATTTTAGGTTACATAAAATTAATTACTGTCAATGATGTATTTCATAATATCAGGAAATCAATGTTTTCGAAAAAATAAGTGACTTTTTTCTGCGTTACCTTTTCTACACAAAAACGGTAAATGGGTAAATGGTACCGAAGTCAACTGTTTCGGTGATATTTCACATTTAAGCACTTCCTACTGCATATCCAGATCATTTTTAATCTTATTCGACCTAGTAGGCCTGGTTAAAAATGAATAGTAATGACAGATTTGAAACTACAAAAACATCAGTTAGTTTTGTTTTGATGATGCCGTTTGTAATGAGCGGCGACACGTCAAGAGAAAGAGTTTCTTCACCGACGCTGCGATCACCAGAAAGCCAAAAAGTATTATTTTAATTTTTAGAGCAAAAAACTAACCAGGGAAATTCTCTGCTTCCGCATATCCAACGGTGCATTCAAATACATATACATATAGTGTACTTGTGCCGGCATGAGGTTGTAAACCCTACTGTTGTTTGTAGCTTTCTTGGTCTGTCTTTTGTTCTTTTTAGTATCTTATCCATTAGTAGAATGAAGAGTTAAGCTGTCTCCTTGTTTTATACCCTTATTCATTTTAAATTCATCTCACTACGTCAAAAGCAGCTTTTAGGCCAATAAACATAATGTGTAATTCATCACCTTATTCATTCCTTCTTGCCATTGTGTTCCTCAGTATGAACGTGTTATATGTCGTTTGTTTGTCTTTTTGGAATGCTGTATGCTCTTCTTCTATTTTTCCTTCCAGTTGTTTTTTTATTCGACCTCGATTATTTTAGCGCTGTCTGTAGTTGCCACAGTCTGTTTCGTTCCCTTTTTTGAATATGCAGAGTATTAGGTTTTCTTCCCAACCCTTTGGTATTTTGTTTGTTCTCCTTGCTTACTGCATTATATCCAGTAACCATCTTTAGCTCTCTTCTCCTAGTGCTTTGTCGATTCTAATTCCTGTGGTCGCTTCCTGGAGTTCGTCCTTCTGTATATTTTCTTCTTCTACCCCCCGTAGACTCTCCTTGATTAGTTTATTCCCCGTCCAGTCCTGCTTGTCTGCATCCTCCCGGCCGAAATTTCTTGCTGCTTCAATCATTACTTTCACTCTATTTCTTTGTCGGTTGTATTCTATTCTATGTTGCACCAGTTTTGTTTGTTTATATTGTTTCCAATTTTTTTCTTCCCGTATTTCTGGGTTCCATCATTTTGTCCTCTTCCGTTGTTTTACTGTACGCTTTCTTCCACATATCTTTTATGTTGTACATAGTGTATTTGAAAATGTTCCATCTTATCATCAAGGTTCCACCCCTCTTTCTGTTTAGTAGGGGTCCATCAAGCCAGGTAAAAATATTATGAGACACGTGTACACATGAAAAGTCAGGTCTGTGAAACATACAATTTTCAAAGTACAAAAATTGCTTTTATTTAGATCAACCTCTTATGGCAGGAGGGACAAAAAAATCAAATGTTAGAAGTAAGGAACGTTTATCGTACTGAATCATACTGAGGTTTTGAAAAGATGCCACTCCTTGTTCTTGATAGTTAATTCGATTTGATGTTTAGCTGACATACAGAAACATAAATTTTCACATCCTCTTTGCATCATTGCACGAAGAGTGAAACAAAAAGCGACAAAAACCTCGTGACTATTCACCGCAATCTCCATCCCCTTGCACCATGCGATCAGTATAAAATATTTCACGGCCAACAATGCCTCCGGCCGCATCCCAATCAAAAATCCAATTCAGGCCCCGCTCGTCTCGGCGTATCGCACTTCTTTATTCCATTCAGCCCGGCGCATAAAACGCTCACCTAGGCAATTCCACTTCCAATTTTGGAACGTTGCGTTCGTACGAACGAGCACCGGAGCCACCTACTACTCGTTGCTGCGGACATTTTATTGCCGGACGGCAACTGGCGGCCGCTGCCGCTCTTGAGTCAGTAACCAGTCATCAACCTCCTCAAGGCCTTCTTGTTGCCCTTTCTTTCCTTTTCGCTACACCGGCACAACTGTGCGCCAGCGATACGGTCGGAACGACACTCTATGACTAATGTGTGACGTACACGTCTTCGACCTTTCGCGACATCACCGCGTCTATCGCTGGGTTAATTATTCCGCGAACGCTGGAAGGCGAAGGAAAGCGGAATTCCAACTTCCGGGCTAGCAGCGGCATAAAATAACAATAATCGGCGTAAAACACTGTAAAATGACGCTTTTGGTTAAGATAATAACAGTGTCTATCTTGATTAAGAAAAACATATAAAGGAAAATGCATATTTAATAGAATCTTAATTTATTCTCTGCTGGAGGAGATGGTTAGATTCAGAGAGGAGTACAATAAGGAAAACAGCTTTCCTCGTAGTTTTTCTATCTCTTGTGAGGTAGATAATTTTTCATCTGAGTTATAATTTTGTTCGCTCTATTGGCCCCCAATTCTCCTTAAAATTACTCTAAAATTCGTAGCTGACTCCTTGACTGATTCCTCCAAAATCAGACTACAAAATTGGTTAAAATTTTCGATAGGAATAATTCAATATGTTTATTAAGTCTCTCCAGAATCAAATTTTAAGTTACATCATAATTAGCCTCACTTCCATGTACATATAATTCATAAAGTTTATTAATTTTTTGCAACGTTGAAAATTATAATTAAAACTGTCGACACTTAAGAGACATAAATTGCTTCTTCCTCCACCATACTATCAATAATTTCATGTCTTATTATCTGAATAATTGTTGTATAATCAATCAATTGCGAAAGCACTATTTCTCAATAAAATTGCGTTAAATACTGGCGATCTCTAATATCAAATATACCTACCGTCTTACTTCCTTATTTATTGGCGATAGCTTTTCTTGTTCGTTGCCGCCTTGGAAAAAACACTTTCTTTTTAAAAGCTCCAACGAATAATAATTGAAATAAAAAGATTTGATACAACAGCCGTTTTGTTAAGGAACAATCATATCACCAACATCTCCCTTTACAACTGTGCCAAGAATAACTCAATAATAATACAGATTATTATATGATTTCAGTCGCATTACGATTTTACCTGAAATTAATTCCCCGAAAGAAGATAGTTGCACAGTACTAGAGTAGAATGAAAGAAAATGGAAAATCAATACCATATATGCTTCGCTATTACTTATACTCTGAATTAGAAATATGTGTTGCCAGATTTTGGCCAGTAAAAAAACCTAATTGCTCAAAGAATGTTGGTATTCATCCAAGCCGTATATTATTACATTTTTAAATTCCTTGTGGAATTTATGTTCGATTTTATTCAACACACATATGTTAGTATATAAGCCCTACTACTCTTACAGTTTATTTCAACGAAAAGTGTTTCAAAAACGTACGATGCCATTAAAAAGGACTCGATGACGTCACAGTCGTGACTAGATGACGCAAAAATTTTATAAACTATACCAAAAAATGCCTAGTTTTAAAACAAAGTTGGCCTGTCCAAGGGTTTTTGACATTTATTCCATAACCACTTTACTAATTTTATTCACGTTAACCTGGGACACACAGTATAGTTTACAAGTTATTTGCATTTTTTTTACAAAAAAATACATTTGAAACAATGAAACTTTTATTTGAAACTTTTTTTTCCTAAAATAAGTAGAAATAGGAAAAGTATTTGCTAACAGACGGACATACAAACAGACAGATGGGTGGACTGACCAATTGCCATAAATGGCACCATTAGTCTTAGATTAGCCTAATTCATATATCAAAATCTCACCCCCAGATTTTTTTTTGACGAATGTAATACTCTCTTACACTTTAAGGTAAAAGAGTTAAAGAATGTAAATGTCACCGTGGTGTTGTAATCCTGGATCAACTTCACCTCCATCAACCTTCATATTGGCCAAAAGGATATTCCTCAGTTAGTTTTATTATCTCCAAATCCCTCTGTGTCTAGAATCCAACATAGTTTGACAGATTTAAGGCTTTAGGTAACTGGGATTCATCAATCAACTAAAACAAATATTAACTTAAATAAATTATGTAAAATTTTATGTTTTTCTGTTGTTTAAAAGTTGTTGTCTTTACACGAACCAATAGTGAATTATTTTTGTAATTGACTTTTGCATTTAATATTTCATTTTTTGCATAAATATTTTTTTGCTATTTCTGATTATATAAAATCAAAATATCAAAGGAACTTAAAATTTATTCAGAACAACGAACTAAAATTTTCAAATTCTCATCTTAATTGCATTATATTCCCCGCATAAATAAGTATGAAAACTGATGACTGAAACTAGTTATTGAAAGTAGTTATTTCTCGTGTAGATTTTTTCAACTTACGCGTGCCGCCTACAGATGATTTTGGCGGAAAACTTTATTGTACCTTAGGGAAAAAGTGCAGCTGTCGAATTTTATTAATTTTTTTCCATGTCAAGCTCTCCATTATTTTAGGTTAAGTAATCGTTTGTATTATAAATTTTTAACAGGTTTTAAATTGGTTTCTCCACAATTTAAAACGTGTTAAAAATTTATAATACAAACGATTACTTAACCTAAAATAATGGAAATGTCAAAGTGACATTAGCAATCTCGCCATTTTATGGAGCACTGATGAATCGGCAGTTGATTTGATGTTCATTTTGATTCATTAAAGAGTGTGAAGCAATAAACAGGAAGTATTTGTTAATTTAGTTAATTTTAAAACTTTCTCAGGTATTTCTTATAACCTAACACAACAAACCGTCCGTATTATGCAAATAATAACAATAATAAATACATTGGAGGAGTCTCCATCTAGAGGATCTAGCGAAGGTAGAGAAAATTGATCATCACAACAGCGTTTGCGAAAGAAAAAACGCTGATGACACTAGTAGTAAAGAATTAAATATTTTTCATTGAAGAACTACTTTAAAAGTGTTTGAACACACAAAAAAATGTTTTAAGGCTGAGTTATGCCCTTGCAGATTCGGGTCGCCCTCCAAAATCGAATATTACGGTAATATGAGGATATTTAATGAGATTTTGCAAAATCAAAATTTCATTACTTTGTTGAGGGGACAATAATGGAGTTTAATTATACTCTGTTAATTAATAATCCTAAAATTCTGTTTATACAGGCACGTTTAGCGCGTAGGCAATATATACGTGTATATCATAATCGTAAAATAAAATTAAAAAATATGAAGTAGTTTTAACGTTTTATTCGAAAGTGGTACTTTATAATACAAGAAAACTGTATTATATGTATAGGTATAATTCTTTATTTTACGTGAAAAGAAACTACGGACATTCTTTGGAAGATGGCGATCAGTGTTTTGAAGCATCGTCGCATATTTTCAACTTACGTGTGTCGCCTACAGACGATTTTTGCTTATAACTTTCTTGTACCTTAGGGAAAAAGTCCACCTATCGAATTTTAATCAATTTTTAATCAATCATTCCATGTTAAGCTTTGCAGTGCGGAAAAACCAATTTAAAACGAGTTCATAATACAAAATTCATAATACAAACGGTTACTTAACCTACAATAATGGAAACCATCCTATGCTAGCTGTAAAGTCATCCTGTTCCAAAGCAGCGACACATTCTTTAGCCTTTTCTCTAATCAGAGTGCCCGAAAGAGTATACCACGTGCGATGGTGACCCAATTAAGGGTTTACATCTACCTGACAGGCATAAAAAATAGGCAGAATAGACGCATCAAGAAAAAATCTACAAGGAAAATTGAAAATGCATTGAAATGCTCGCAATTCCGCTCATAACATGACGGTGTTATTTCTGTAAGCAGTGCGTTACTTTGTGGTGAAATATATATGGCTATTTGTGATTAAAAACGTTTAAAAATATCACTCCCAATGAATAGAAATTGATTAAAAAAAATTAAACAAAAATTGTTCGTTTCTTGCCTATACCTGCGTGAATGGCGAACTAACGTATATGACTTTTCCTTTCAACTCTTCCACTTCTTGTTTCTTTTTAGATACTTTCAGAAAAAATTATACTGACCAATAGCTTAAGCTATTGGAAAATGGGGAAACCAGTCTACTTCCTGCAATTAACAGTGTAATTGTCATTTGATATTAAAGAAAATATTTAACATATGTATTTGCTAAATCAGTTTTTTATTACAGTTCTATAAGTATGGATCGCCCTAATCGTTATAGCACCAATACCTACAAACAGCAAATCTTTTTAATAAAAGAAGTCAAGGTTTATTGTATGGAAAATTTCATGGCAGAAAAATCTGATATTAAGATGAAATACGTTTGACATTTCGGATGGACTCTTTTGCACACAATAGAATTGTGTGCATATGATGGCGTTTGGTATCAAAAAATATTTGTCCCTGCTTTATAGGTTGCTATCTACATAACTATCTACATCTATCTACATAACTACGTCAAATTAGTTTGACATCATATTTTAATAAATATCGAAGTTGAATGTCGAAAAATATCATTTACAAACTTCAAGTTATTAATCAATTCCCTATTCACAATCTTTTCGAGAGGAATGATCTGTTGTAATTTTGCTACTTCACTCTAATAGAAACAATTGTTAGAGCCAAAGTATTCCTGGGTGGCATATTAATACATAAGCTAATCTGTAATTAATAATATAAGCTAATCCTAATTTGACTTAAAACATTTTGACCGCACGTGGTAACCAATCTGTGGCATAACAGACCAAACCACGATGTTGATTGCAACTTCCCTATCACTTTTGCGATTAATCACATTTCCGCGTAACTGAACCTCTTAATTGTGCCGTAACTGCACAAGTAGGTTAGATAAATTCACATTGGATGGAGCAACATATAAAGTTTTGCTCAAGATTATTGAGGTGTGGCTTTCTTCGTTTAGCTATTATGGCTACTTGCCACTTAAATATCCTACTGACCGCACCAATTAATTATTGACTACATGGATTTTTGTGTTTGATACATTAATTCTTTTACATTTTCACACTGAGTAACTCCAATATGCTAGTTCAAATTGCTTAGTTGCAAAAATAAAAATAATGTACTCAAAAGGACGTTGTTGCGAGATAAGATTTTGGTAGGCGAGTTTATCACAACTGGGGACCTTTGTAACCGCATTCCATTGTCATGCTCAATATCACATTTTATCATTCCACAGCAACACAACAAAAATCATTGTAGTTTTGGTATAACTTCATGTATATCGTTCATCCTTTACAACTTTCTCAGTTTTTATTCATTAACTTAATTGTGCGATAATTCTACTGTATAAGTTAATACAATAAATTACACAAATTGGAATTGCTTACAATGTCTGTTTCAAAGCATTTATACATTCGTGAGATACAGTAGTCTTGTCTAGTAATTAATGGTGGAAATTGAACTTGTGAACTAGGTGAAGATCTCCTTCACATAGGAAAGTGGTTATCATGTGATATCTGCAACTGTTAAAAAATACCGTAAAGATATAATAAATGCCGGTTATGGCATGAATTATTTATTATAGTGGTACCCATACAGTGTCACTGTATGCATTTAATTGTTCTCATTTGTTTTTGGGCAAAATTAGCATGTGTTACAAATTTCGTTTCAATCTATAGAAATTATAAGTGCCAAGCTAAATCGACTAGTTACAATTATTACAGTACCGATATAAGTATTATAATTTTTTTTGTGAGGACGCTTTTGTGTGGAAAAGTTTAGAAAGCGAAGTTTTCTATTTCAAGTACTGTCTAACACTTAACTACATCAAGCAGTTAAGTGTTAAAATTCCATTTAACAAATGGAATTGATTAAATCAGTTGAAACGCAACAGGTTATAAAGAAAATATGAAAAGTGTTGAAATTCTAGCTTCCTGTTGCCATATAAGCCATAAAGAGGTTTAAAGTGAAATTTGCTTGGCACCTCGCAACCTCAACTATTTTCAAGAGAATTCCAGCGCGTTCAAGTGTGCCTCTGCGTGCACTCTTTCTCAGAAAAACGACATACTTCGGATAAGCCGCAAAAAATCTGCGACAAGTGAGCGTTCGTTGCTGTCTACACAAGAAAAATCCGACAATGGTGTAATGTTACTCCTGAGAATGAAGCTCTCTAAGCCTACTCGCCATTCAGGTTTAATGCCAAACCGAGAGCAAGGCTCAAGTGCACATGTCAAGACGAGCGATGTGACGCGACGCTGGTATCGTCGTGCAATTTTCAATGTTACCGAAGACGTAGTTGGCAAATACAAGAACCATGGGAACGGGCCACCCTCGTATCAATGTCTAACATCACTCAGAATACCCAGAATAAACAATAGAATATTTTATTTTCTAGTTTGCTTATCAAATTTCAGGGCTGGTTGTTCTCCTTTGTAAGTGGAGTTGCAATGTGGTGTCAGACAATAGTAAATTGTCTGTTTAATTGCATTTCTTTCACTTTAGTAATTAATTTCGCTTTTGTTACTACCACGATGACTTGAAAATTTTGTTATCTGTTGCCTTTGATTTCTTTGAATTGTAGTTTAATTCAGTACAACAACTTTAATTCTAGGGTTGATGTAATAACGATAAAGTTTTAAGAAAGTTTGATTTCCTATTAACATGGATATCCTATTAATATCGAATACTTCTCAAAGTTCTTCTTAAAAGCTTAAAATGCAGAAATGTTGTAATAAGTCTATGACATCGCCATTATAAGTTGAATCCTAATCCACACCAGTCCTTAAAATATGTAAAACCTGATTTAGGGCTTAGGAACTACATTTTCAAAAAATAATTTTCAGATCACTAATTATGAATCTAATAGAAACCGCAAAAAATCATATTTGAGGATTCAATATAGCGGACGAAAAATTGAAAGGTTTCTTCATTTTCACTGATCAAATTCATCATTAGAGTCCGGATTAAAAAGCATTAAAAATAGTGGAAAAGGCACTTAAAAAGCATATCGATTTTTGCAGAAAAAAGTATTATCATATGTAAAAAAACATAAAGAAAGCACATACATTTTGCAAAATTGTATAAATTAGATATACATTTTTGATTAAATAAGCATTGATTTAGAGATTTGTAATACTTTATTCATATAACGTTAACCTTTAAATACTTCAACAAAAACTTACAATAAATGTTTAGCATTGAGAACACATGTTCAGTCAAAAAACTTCAATACTTTAAATAAAACAAACTTTTAAAACATTTTAATTCATAGCTACAAAATAGTATTTAATAATCGAAATGTATTTTGAAAACGAAAAACTTTTTATCAACAATTTTTAATAAAAACAATTTAAAAACCAAATTATTTCTGTTTGAAACACGAAATTATTAAATGTTTATTAAAAGTTCCATTTTAATGTTCTGTCGTGGATCATTTAAAGCAATGTTTTTATCATTTGAAAAACTTCTTTCGACATCAACACTGTTTATAGGTGCATATTTAAATTCGAAATGTAACTGATTGAACAATGGAGTCAAATCAACAATTCTGATTTGTTTAGAAAGAAATGGAGAACGATTTGATCACTTTCTTTAGTAATTTATTAGATTATCATAAAATAAACTAAAACCATAACTACATTGTGTTGTCAGGAACTATACATGTGAAATATCTTGATAACTCGATTTCCAATGATACATGCATTGATTTTTCACCCTGAATTTGAAATCAACCAACGCAACTTACATAAATGTCAAAATTGATAACTAATTGGTAGGCAACACAATTTACAACAAATGAATATATTGTCAAAGTCTCAACTAATGATTAATGAAGTATGAACATTATGGCATAAATCTAATTATGAAAATTCGATTTTTCAAAATGTTGCTGAGGTTGCATAATTTTTGCGAAAAATTCAATATCTCGAAAACGATTAAGTTTAGTAAGTTATTCCATTTAAATTGAACCGCCAGCTTGTTGAAAATATTTTTGTCTTTTAGTTTTCTTCCTACTTGAACTTTAATAATGTACACTTGTGCATTCAGATAATAATTATTTTCCAATATACTAATATAAACTAATTCCCAGTATAATACTAATATTCCCTAACTTCCCTAAATTCCATAGCTTAATTATATCTTTTAAAAAGATATTGTTGTCAGCTAAAATATAAGAAATATTAGATTAAACATCGTTGTCCCTTTCACCCCGCTTGCTGTATCGAAATCCAATTGCAAAAGCTTCTTAGATCTAATATTTACATATTTCGTAACTTCGATGGACGATATCTGCTAAAGTAGAAGAAATACATCGATAGTTCCTAATAGAAAAAGAAAGAGCAGTTAATTCTCTGTAAGAA
>JAWQRJ010004077.1:0-11384 GCA_033557515.1 Diorygopyx duplodentatus
ATGTACACATCTTCACATCCTCTCCTCATCTTTCACCCAGTGCCTGTTGTCGCTCTCCTCATTTCCTTATCTAAAACAAGGTTCATTCTGGTTTTCATCTTCCCCTTTATATCTTTTTTCAAATAGTCTGGTATCCTCTGTGTTATGATATGTTGGTACTGCCTGTGGATTGTACTTTCTCTCTTTTGTGTTCGCTATTTGTTCTTGTCTTTGCCCGGTCTCAGCTATCCATATTCAACCATCCACACTGTCTAAGCCTTTCCACATCTTCTCTTGAATATCCATAGTCCCTCCTCCTTTCGTTCTATATGCACCCAATCTTCTTCTCCCTCATCTACTTTCAGTACTCCTGCAGTATCTCACCCCGATTCCCTCCTCCAAGCTCACCGCCCTCATCCCCACTTCCACTCTAGTCTTGTCGACCTTTACTTCTTACTTCACTATGTACCCCGGCGTTCCCCTTTTCAGTCCCAGAATCCATATCCAATACTTGCACCGCCCCCAGCCTCTCTTGCTCTCTCCCCCAAATTTCTACCCCCTACAAGATGGCGCTCTTAAGCACTGTCGAAGTGTCGACGAGCATTTTCCTTCTGTTAATGTTTTTTCCGAGTAACCTTTCTCCCAACCCTCATCACACTTGCCCAACCATCTTACCGATCTCATCTTGTATCCCAAATATGCAAATTGCGATACCTCTTTTATCTCCCTTGTCTCCCACTGCCATTCCTCTCCTCTTGATCCACTTCCTTTCTTCCTAAACACTTTCATTTTCATTTTTTCTGTAAATATCTTTCCAAGCTCTTCATCGTCCCTTCCAGTTCCTTTGCTTCATTCGCTTCTAGAACTACATCGTCTGCGTAGGCTAGCGAGTCTACCTTTGCCGTTTCCACCACGATCCCCATCCTGTTCTGCCGCCAATGTTGCATCTAAATCTCAGTTGTTCGCTTAACTTCCTTTTTCTCAGGTACTTCCACAGTTTTTCCTTGTTGACTGCATCAAACGCTGCTTTCAGGTCTCCAAAGAATGTATACAATTTTCCTCCTTTCCAGTTCATTGTTGGCTAAATATTTCAATACGTATACATTATCCATAGCTTCTCTGCCATTTTGGAAACCCGCCTGTCCATCTGGTAACAAACATGCTCTTCGTTTCTACTTCTTCCTTTGTAGTTCTTCCTCTCTGTAGTTTCCGTATTACGCTTTCGATTTCTTCCATTTTTATTTCACTTCCCGCCACATTTTTGTTTTCACCGCAGCCTCCCTCGCTCCACTCCCTTCCACACCCTCAACACTCTCATAAAATATCTTCTCCACTCGTTCAATGATATATTGTTACTTACGTTTTCCTCCCTCTTCTGTTTTTACTTTGATCTTTCCATGCTTCTTTCTCAGTTTTTGTTGCTGGTATTTCTTCTTCCTCTGTCCGTCTTGTTTCTTCCTTCGTTGATTTCGTCTTTTCCTACCCTCCATTTTCTTAACTGCATTTTTGCTTTCTTTTTTGACTCATTGCACTCTCCTAGTCTGTCTCTCTTTCTTTTCTGTTGCTCACGTAACTTTTCTTGTTATCTCCTTCACTACTTTGTCTACCGCACATCACTTCCAATCAATTCCCTTTAGTTTTCCTATATACCTTCTTATACTTTCCTTTGCCCAAACCGCCCTCATTATTTTTTTTCTCTATCACTCGTTTGCTTCTTCTTCTGTGCTTTATTAACAGGTCCGAAGTAAATTTTGACACTGATTGTTTACATTTATTTTCTCGAGTTGGCAGAACTTTCAACTGCTTTTGAACTGTAAAATTGAATACTTAATGATTCGAAGAAAATTGTACCAAAAAGTAAGGTGAGTATTTGATTAGTCATTGCTTCTAAGAGGCACATCCTCCCTATTCCCTCCCTGTTACGACAGATATAGGGAGAAGTAGATCCAATAACCAACGTTAATTTGATCTCTTTTTTGGAACGCTTCACGTGTTTTTATTCTTCTCTCCTTTATTTTATTGTTACTACTTAATTACTTCATTTTTCAATTATTACGAATAATAAACCGTCATTTGCATATACACTCTCGGTGTGAGCTCTAAAGGGCACTTTTACACCGAGCAATAAAAGTAAACTTTAATTGCTTAACACGGTAGCCGGTATGGTACAAAAAAATATTAGTAGGCGTCTCTTGGAGCTTAGAAGGAACGGTTGTAGGTACCTTTTAACAGAAAAAAAATGTTGAGGCGAAGCCTGTGCAGCAGGACCAAGGCAGGGGCAGTGAGGGTACGGATGCATGGAGAGTTGAGAGACCGAAGCGTGGGCAGATACATAAAACTAAGCTGTAATTATACGTATAAGTGTTTTAATTGTGGTCGAACGTAGCTACGTGTCGTCACGGCGGATCAATTAAGTATTGTTTATGAAAGGCAATATTTCCACATCGGGTACGCGCTCATCTCGGTCTGGTCCAATACTCCCCTGGCTATGGTAATGTGAGAGAGGTGAAGAGGTCAGCGTGAGTCAAGAGCCGCGTACACGCGAGTGAGGGCCCTACATGCGGCACGGGCATACGCCACAACTTATAGCCTACTATAGTTTATCTGGACTGATCTGGGACCAGCCACTATCTGATCCGACGGTACCCCGATCGCCAATTTGCCTTTCCTGGATCCTACGGAACTACCTTTCTATTCATGTGCCGTCTTATTCGTCATTTTTGTGATAACTGCCATAATAGTTTTTCAGATCCGGTTCAAACGACTCAAAGGACAATGGGCAAACTATGAACAAATCAGATGATTGTAGAAGAGACTATCTAAATATAGATAGTCAACTACTAATTTGCAAGTAATAAGACAATCTGATTCGAGTCAAAGGAAAGTCTTAGACTTCCTGATTGGATCAGCAATAAAAACATCACGTGCTGGATCATAAGTATCTATTACCGTAAAAGTAAATAGAGACCGATTTTAGAGCCAGCACTTAAAACGTAAAAAAAGTAATAATTGATTGATTTTCAGCAAATGGATTTACGATTTATTTCAGCAATTGGATTTATGGCTTATTAATTAACTTTTGATATATATGACGTAAATGCACTAAACTTTTTGCTTGTCACTATAAAACCTCTCGATAGGACATCATCGAAATACCCAAACCGTTTTGATTCTAATGCTACCAGCAACGAAATATCATTTCACTGTGTAGCACCTGAAAGGAAACTCCGTGATTCATCGTCGTCAACTTTTTTTCGATTTCACCGGTCATCACATCCATGATGATCCATTTATGATTTCTTTTGGTAGAAACATAACGTTGAAGTCACTCTGCCACGTGCATCCCACATAAATTTAAAAAAAGACCTTTTAGGTCGTAGTGATTCGAAAGGTACCTGGATATCAAACCTTGTGTACCGCCGGTTATAACAAATCTATTGGAGATGATTATGTTCCAATCAATGTCGACGAGAAAGAAATTGTAAGTACCAACTTTATTGCGAACTTTGACAAGCAGTATTGGCTACACAACGTTAACGGCAAAAGAATTAAAGAGTTTATTGAGAAGTAACCAATCGAGATGGTAAATAACATTTCGTTCTAAGCTTTCGAAACTTTATTGGTTTCTTCTTCAAATAACATTACAATAAAAATGAAAACGAAAACAGAGCAAACAATCAATGTTTATAACATAACAAAGCGTTAGCCATGGAGTAACATGCGAGGTTCCTTGAAAACTGGAATATTTGTTATAACCTTAGTGATGAACTCACTAGTCGAGGAAATACAATATGGTTACAGAAGAAGATTATGAGCAGTCAGAGTTTAGAACCTGAAAATGAAAGTTTAGTTTAGCATCAGTCAGAATAAGTTAAAATAGCACATGCACTCAAACAGTTAGAATGTTAAAATATTCGATTGTTTTATACTTTGGAAAATTATACATTGATTGTGGAACATTGTGTTCACATTGACTCTGATACAGTTTCAATGTCCACCTCACCTGTTCGGTAAACTGTAACCGTCTGTCAACTTTATTTACAACGCTGACCATTTTTCATTCTGGAACTGTAACGCAGTTCACCTCACCCCACAATTAACCGCCTTTAAGTTTCACTTTTAGAGCCTCGCGCATAGCCCGCGTGATTGATATAGTACCCTCGCTATTGGCACCGGCTCTCCTCTTCTTTAATTGTCGGCATGGGGGCCTTTGTTAATGGCATCACAGTCCGGTATAAACGTGCACGCGTAACCGATGCGACAACGTTGCAATGCGCGGTCTTATACTGCCGCGCTATGACGTAATATATGGACCATTGTGTTGCCCGCAAAAAATTAAATGCGCACAGTAATAACGTGTGTGTGATTGAGGTAGAAGTCTCCTGACAAGAGAGCTACTTATTCAGGCGGGATCCTGGAGAACACTCCAGCGGAGCTCTCTGACAGCTGACCACTTCAATGGAACCCATGTTCTTCAGCGGAACGAAGAACATCGGAGAGTTGGTGCTACTTATAAAGAGTACGTGCGGATAGACAAAGGTCTATCCGTACAGGTCTATGGGTATAAGAATTACCGAAGGCAAAGAGCCGCCGATTGTTGAGTAAAGAGTGACGTAAAAAAGAGGGGAGTGTAGGAGGTGTAGAAGAAGCACCTTCGCTGGTGTTCTAAGGAGATTGGGACTTTGCGTTTGTAATCGAGTCACGTATATAGAAAGGCTACTGTACCGGAAAGACGGGCAGGTAGTAGTAAATGTGGAGAACGTACGGTGCATTAAAAAATAGGCATTCAGTCAGAGGAGGTGTATAAATCTGAATAAGTATGGGAAATATGAATATTTACCAACGTCTGATAAAAAGTTTACGCAAATTTACTGCATCCAAAGGAATAGTGTGGAAAGAATGGTAATGTTACTATTGAATCTTGTTTTGTGTTAACACAAAGTTATACCTTCTTTCATTTGATTTTTTACGTATTTTAGTAATGCCAAATGTCCCATTTGCCACTCAGGCAAAACTATCCCAACTACCCAAAGTACAATATTTTAAACCCAGTCTCTTTTTTCTTCACAGTGTGGTTTCTAGCGAAGTTTCATATCTCATGCCACATCAAGGTATGGAATAAAGGCCAAGGAATATCCTTTTATTGATGAGATTGACGTTAATGGATTTGGTTTCGTTTCCAACAGATTATCCATTGGTGCATTTTGTTGACAGCTGGCTGGAGTTTTTGTGTGGCGTCTTTGTTGATTCCTCCTAAAACAGCAGTGTTGTCCGCAAAGGTTGCTAATATATCTTTTTTTACATTCCCTCATAAAGAGAAAGTAATGCATTCGCTCGAAAATTTTGATGGTGACATTTTGATATATTTTCACGAATTAGGGTATTCTAAGATTCGCATTTTTGGGTTCCTTCAAATGTGGGTCATGGTCCATTTTATTTTAAGTCGCACCGTTTAGAAATGGTCGCGGGGTTAAGGTCTCGGAGATGTTACACATGTACAGAAGTAGAGAATAAGACTCACTTAATAATAATAATATTTATTTATTTCCGACAAAAGAATAAACGAAGTACAATAGTGAAATTAATTACACTTAGAGTTTCAATCCCGGCAAGAGTGAGTCCTGCTTTTCAAATCCTTTAGTGACAACTAGGAAACCTCGTGAAAATGTGTGCAATAAAATTGAAAAATATAGTACAGTGTACTCTCTTTTAAGCGGACACCTACGGTCGCCGCAAATTTGTCCGCTTAATAGAAGTGCCCGCTTAAGAGGTAAATAACCCTTAACTACTTCATACCAAAAATAAAACAATACTAGTATGTAAACACATATATTTCTTTATTTATATATTAACAAATAATAAAAATAATATAACTCAAAATATATGTATTATGTAATTAAAAAGTAAGAAACTTAAACAAATGTTCTATCACTTTTCAAAATGATTCACCAGGTGGGGGAAATTGCAATTACCACATTTAAACAATTAAAGTTCCAGGTAACACCTTTTTTGCAAAATATCGCGGGCGCGCCGGCATCTCTTCTTCAGCTCACGCTCTCTCTATTTCCAGCAATAAAACCCATAGAAATAAAATAAAAATCTAGCAATAAAAGCCATCAAATTTATACATTGCTTCTCCATAAGAGGTTTTTTCGCTATAACCTAAAATAATCTAAAAATTAGTTTTCGTCGGTCGATTTCCCAGTAATTACTCAAGAAAAAACTTGTGAAGCCAACAGTGTATCCGAAATTCTTCGAAATTGACCATATTTGGATTGTTGTAAAACAAGAAGTAGGTATAATATTTGGAAACGGCTTTTCACTACATGAAAACCCCAATAGAGTACTTTAGTACTATATTAAACAGAGTTTTCGTCTCGATCAAGTTTTCATGCGCTTAGAGCATGCAGTAATAACGGTAATTGCAGCATTTAGCAAAGCTTGCGTTTTTCTGTAGTTTACTCTTCGAATTGGCCACCGAATTAACATTTTGTGCCATATCTTATAAAAATGATCTCTAATCAAAATCTATAACTACTATTACTTTAAATTACTAGTAATAATTTTTTTATAAGAAAATAAATGGCGCGGAATCTTCGTTTATTTGCATTTATTATTACGAAACTAGTTTCGACTTAAACAGTCATCTTCAGTCATAATAGCCAAATTATTAAATCGATGGATGGAAGAGTTATCGTTGTGAAACATGATTTGGGCCATCTTGAGTCAATGTAATAAAACAAAAATTTATTCTAATGGACATAGTGATCAACATTGATTGAATGTCACATCATCGCCGTTCATGCTACCAAAACTAACTTCATTGGCGTGTCACGTTTTACGTTATTATATTTATCCGGGCTTTTTGTGTTATTGTAAGGTATTTCTTCTGGAAGCTTACTTCAGAAGCGGCGAACGTGATGAAAACGGACTCTGGGAT
Source organism: Diorygopyx duplodentatus (assembly GCA_033557515.1). Lineage (NCBI taxonomy): Eukaryota > Metazoa > Arthropoda > Insecta > Coleoptera > Scarabaeidae > Diorygopyx > Diorygopyx duplodentatus. The sequence goes on from JAWQRJ010004077.1 coordinate 6,920, forward strand.
GAATTTCCTAACCACCAAGCTGTTGCATACGATGCATTTTCTCAACACGCCGGTGGTATTGTTTATCGTTATCGTGAAACAGGAACTGTTTGAAATCGACTGGTCGTCCTCGTAATGTGCTTACAGCTGATGTAGTGCAAGATATTCAAGTACGGATGGATGCAAATCCCAACAAATCGTTAAGACGTTTATCTGCTCAGACCGGTATAACGAATAATTTTCTTTATAACTTATTAGTAAATAATAAACTTTTATAGGCATTTCCTATGGCTCCTAACAAGCGGTCAAAAAAATGCTGCATACGTATCCTTACAAACTGTGGATAGTACAGAAACTATACCCAGTTGATTTTCAAAAACGTCACGATTATTGCATGTGGTCCAACAAAAAAGTACATGACGACAATCTTTTGGATATTTCGTTTTTCAGTGACGAAGCATTGTTTCATTTAAGTTGTTACGTAAACTCTCATAATTACAGTACGTGGTCAACGAAAAATCCTCATGTGTTTGAGAAAACAACATTGCATCCGGTTAAGATTGGAGATAGGATAGCACCGTCTAGAAGAAAAATTATTTGGCCTATATTTTTACTAATGCATTCGGTCATGTAATGATACCATTTTTGGCCATTGATCTGCCCGTCCGTCCGTCCGTCAGAACACCCTGTATATTGTTGCATTTTTGGGTTCTTTATGGAGTTTATGGTCTATATTATTTAACATACCTATGTCCAAAGTCGCACCGTTTAGAAGTTATTAGACTTTTGTTTACAAAAAGTGATATTTGCTTAACATGGAGGTTAAGCAAATACGAAAGTTGCAGTACTTAATTCCCCCTACAAAACGACGTTATTTTCGTATATACAGAGTGTCCCATTTCTTCTAAACACTACACTTCAGCACTTTTTATAACTTAAATAAAAAAATACCTAGTTTTAAAACAAAGTTTAAACCACTTTACTAATTTTATTCAAGTTAAGCTTGGACACACAGTATAGTTTAGAAGTTATTTGCATTTTTTTTGCAAAAAATACATTTGAAACAATAAAACCTTTTTTTCGTAAAATAAATAGAAATAGGAAAAGTGTTGGCCAACAGACAATTGCCATAAATGGCACTATTAATCTTAGATTATTAGGCTAATCTAAGATTCATCAAGATATATCAAAATCTTACCCAGAAATTTTTGACGAATGCAATAATACACTTTCAGGTAAAAAAGTAAAAGAAAGTAAATGTTGCCATGGTGTTGTAAACCTGGATCAACACCTCCGTAGAAGCCAAAAGGGTATTTCTCATTCAGTTTCGTTGTCTGCAAATACCTTTGTGTACAGAACTCAACATAGTTTGAGTTTCGTTTCTCCAACAGATTTAAGGCTTTAGGTAACCACGATTCATCAACCATCATTTAAAAAAATCAGACAAAAATTAACTTAAATGAATTATGTAAAATTTTCTAATATAAGCTTCAGTTTTTGTCTATACACGATGACCCAATACAGTGAGTTATTTTTACAATTGACTTTTGCATTTAATATTACATTTTTTGCATAAATATTTATTTTGCAATTTCTGGTGATATAAAATCAAAATATCAAATAAAATTTTTATTTTAGTTTGTTACTGTGATATCGAGGATGAAGAGTAAACATATAACATAGTTTTCCTAAGGTAATTTATGAAAATTGCTTCAAAATCAGCCTTCACACTGGATGCATAACAGCAATTTAACTATTTAATTGATTAAGTTCAATTCTATAAGCTTTCCTCTTATTTGATTATATGAGAGAAAGCTTCATTCAATAGATCCTTGCTGTGTAGTGAGAGTTTTAATTAAATGTTACCATATTACTTGCAAACGTGAAATTAGAAAAAAGAACACGAATAGCGTTATAGATATTCCATTGTAGGTGTGTCTTTTTCTTTTTAGAACACTTAAACATTGCAGTAAAGGAGAATAACCAGAACTGCCATTATAAAAAGGAGCGAAACATAAATATACTAACAATAAGCAAAAGAACCATCACCTAAAGCTCCCATGGATTATTTAACTCGTAACCGTATTTAAGTGCAATAAAGCGCGAGTAGTAAACCGTTTACTGCCATTGCCTTAGTTGCATATATAAAATCGTTAGCGTAATAGGGACGTAAACTCCACGAATCCTCATTAATCCGGCGGAGCGTGCTGATTTGAATATGGCCGGTGTTGACATGTAACAATTCAAACGTTGCGCACGGCATGTCGTCTAACATATGGCCGCTGCCCGGCCGTATGTTACAGTTTGAACAGCATTTATTTGCATATAATGGGAATGCCAGAGGTATATGCAGGCCGGCACAATTGATAAAGCATGTTATTATCTGGACTAGCGCTCGTGTTTAATTGAACTGTAACATTATAGCTGCCGAGAATCGTACGTTACGCCGAATGACAATACTTCGCCGTACCTACCTCTGTACCTTTATTGATCGCCGTGGTACTGGCGTCCGTTGTTCTGCCATTTTTAAATGCCAGAAACATGGTCCGGCCACCGTACGTCGACTGGGGAGTCACGTGTTCCCTGCAGCAAAACCAATGGTACTGGAACCTCGTGATTCGGTAGGGACAAAGTACCAGAATAGAACCGGTGCTAATGAAATAAAAGCTCTAGGAGAAGACATTTAGTATTATTGCCTAGCAATATCTCTTATGAAAATAAGATCCAAGAATCCATGGAATTTAGAATTCATGTCTAGTCTAATGTTAAATTAGGTAGGTGAAATATGAGTAATTAGTCTAAAAGGAAACCAGTAGTGAGCTGTATATCTTGGTTATCGTTCATGAGTGTATGTTTTAGAAGTCCCTATTTCCTAGAATTAATCGGAATTTCAAGTAACTGAAATCATGTCAAAAATTCATAAGAATATGCCACATTGCTAAACCTAACGTTTGCCCTTCTGTAAAAAATAACAGTTAGAAAGTAACATTTCTAATTTGATGACCCAAATTTTTTTTTAATCGTTACAATAGTTTTTAGCAACCATTATTAATGTTTTTCTTAAATTTTATTATAACTACTGACCAGTAATGGATAACAATAATGTTACTACATATGTAACAATGTATCGTCACCTTAATACTACAGTTAGTTAACTATGTTTTTCTTAATTTTTAGTTACAGCATATTGAAGTTGCTCTTTTCACATGTTTTCCTCGCTTCTCCTCGCCAGTTCTTCATTTCATAGCACAATCTATAATTCCTTTATTTATTCCGAGTGTCTTTAGGAACATTAATTTACATACATGGATTTTTCTTCCTTGAACACTTACTTTTCTGTAGAGTCAGAATAATTTTCTATAGTCAAATTTACCATACGCTTGCTTCTGCTTGTCATTAACAGCAATACAACCACAAGTTATCACGTTTCACTTTGTCCAAATCTGACAATTCGAAACGATTTACAGTAGATAACCTCAATAACGGTTCTGCTATAACTAAGTATGCACATACTTTACAATATAATAGAAAAATTTAGAAGTAAAAATACTTTTGCTACAACTAGGAAAGTCAAGATACCCATATGTAGTATTTCTATAATCCAAATTTTCAAGTCATCTAGTATGTGCGACGTCATCTATGGACTCTATTACAACTACACATACCTAATTGAAGTAAAAATTGGTAAATGCTATTATATCATGCAACACGTATAAAAATTGAAAAAAATGAGTTACCTTTAGTATTAACGTGACGATATAATACAGAAATATATATATAAATATGATAGTTATTGCTATTATTGAAATTGTAGTAGACGTGTGTTTTATTTTGTATACGATTTAAACGTCTACCGATTCCACGATATTTTCAGTTTGAGTCATCAATATAGAATAGAAGGTTTTATCGGGGCGGTTTGTTGAAATACTTTGCTGTATTCCACCACCAGTTTCTGGCGCATTCGCTGGCCAGTCTACGGTTCGCCGTTTAATAGGGAGTTTAATAGGGACCCAAAAAAGCCGTCCAGTTGGTCTGTTGGCGCGAAATCGTTTTTGTAAGGATCCAATAATTTGAGTAGAGGTGTTAATTCTGCAGTCGATAATGTTGTGTAAAATGTATCTTCGTTTACTAGCGGTAAAAAGTCGGTAGAGGTAGGCGCTCTCTGGTTCTCCAAATGGAAGATTGATAAAGTTGTCATCATTTGTTTCATCATTGATTTGATGAATTATTTGTTCAGGAGATTGGTAACTGTTCCCAATTCGCTTGACAAAAGCTCTTCAAGCTCAGTAAAAAAAGTTGAGGAGTTAGCCATATTAAAGATACGACGTCAAAAAATTCGTTGAGGGGTTCCATTAGTGATTACCGCAGAGGTCTTGAGTTAATACCGGGTAATACCGGGACTGTAAATGATTGAGGCAATTCTAGTGGGTTGGCATCCCTGATGATTTGGTAATAATCCCTCTTTATGTCAAGATTAGTTTTTAGG
>JAWQRJ010004078.1:0-11383 GCA_033557515.1 Diorygopyx duplodentatus
ACATGTTATATAGTTAAAATTCTGACAGGTAATGCAACTATTACAATACCCGTCGCATTTAAATGTTTGACAGCTTAATGGAACGAATATACAGTTAGTCACAAAAGTCTGCGTATACAGGTGTCCCAGAACTTCGTGGACAAGCTTGGAGGGGAGGTAGAGAACATCGTTAGGAACCATAATTACATAGGGAAGCATGGGCGGAAATCGACAGGTGACGCTGTACGTGGGTTCTCAAGGTCGGCACCGGCGCCGCTGCCACCGGAACGTCTCGATCAACTGCAGGGCGAAGACTTACATCCCTTTAATCTTCAGAGAGTTCAATTACTGCAGCCGGATGATCACCCATGACATGCGTTTGCACAGTGGTTTCTTCACCAAAGTGCGACCGACCCGCAATTTTCCAGTTCTGTTATGCTCAGTGATGAAGCATCCTTTTCACGTGAAGGGGTGTTGAACGCGCACATGTGGGCCTTAGACAACCAACAGGGAACCCAACAACGCTTCACTGTTACGCTTTACTGTGGCCTTCTACGACTTTGTGGCTCTTTATCACGTGAGGGTGACGTTTCCGCCCATGCTTCCCTATATAATTACGGTTCCTAACGATGTTCTTCACCTTCCCTCCAAGTTTGTACACGACAGCCTGTATATTTTCTGGGACAGCTTGTATATTATTTCAACCTAAGTCTTTTTCAGTGCGGTTTTTAAAGATTCTTTGTTAGTTATAGGGTATTTTCGCACTTTTCTTTCCAATGCATCCGAAAAGTGTTATATTGGGTATAAATCGGGAGACTGAGGTGCTGAATGAGGCTGTTTTGTTACGGTGCAGAGCAACCATTTCTTTACCTGCACAGGCAGTGTGTTTGGGATCGTTGTCATGCTGAAATTTCTATAATCTACTGATCGCCATTCCCTAAACCATAATTTCCTCAATGAAAACTAAATTTCCTACCACATCCGCTGCCATCGAACCCCAAATCCAACCCATCAACAGATCCGCCACCATATTTTACTGTGGCTACTAAATTTTCGTTTCTCCATTGGTTTTTCGCCATATTTTTGAACAACCGTCGGATCCGAAGATCAATATTTTCAATCACTAAACCAGAATTCCAAAAATTAGAATCTCTTTCAGTGTGCTCCTGAGCGAAAGCAAGCGTTTTTTGTCGGTTTAGTGTGACAGGTTTTCTTCTACAGGCTTTACTCAGCACTTCAGCAGTCAGGGTGTAAACCTTTTCCGGTAGTTTTTCCAATTTCATAAGAAAGCTTTGGAGCGCTTATATTTGGGACTTTACTACAGAATTTGAAGATCTGATTAAATAAAAATCACAAATACGGGCAAAATGGAAAAGAGTACTTACAACATTATAAGTTTGTGAATATATAACATAAACTTTTGATATGAAGTTTGTGAATATACTTATACCATTTACTGTGTCTACCCCACACAGGTATAAAAGGTTTCTGCAAGGTATAAAAGTGGTTAGTATATTTCACTTCTTGGGCTAGTAGCATTTGGACTAGCATTTGGTAATTTACCATGAGATGTTGTCAATGTACACCTTAAATTTTCTTTTACTTTTCATTAAATGAAAACAACATAACGGAATGGCAACGCTTTTTAACAAACTATAGAATTCTTGACATAATATCCCTAGTAGCACAAAAACATGCGATGTATATGGTGATTGTCGCCTGAAAACATATTCAGAGTATGTACATTTCACAAGAAAATATTTAATGTATATTCTTCAAATATCCAAAGTGGTATATTCTATTACGAATATCCATTGCATATGATTACAACGTTCTGCACATGTTTTTCACATTGTCACATCCACTTCATGTACATAATATATTATGTGCTACTTGGGTAGTACTTACCTTCTCTCCGATAGCTGCTATTCCATATTGACACAATACATGTTGGTCGAATAATCAAGGAGAAACACAATACTGTAATAATCTGCGACGGTGGTATAAATATTGATTCACGTAGTTTGAGTTACACAGTAATTGATGTAGTTGATCAAGTGAGTAATACTGCAGCACCATCACATCATCCATATAACACGTAAGAACCTGAATTTTAACAGGATAAATCATGAATTTTGTTAATTTTTTTAATAGAGTGTGTGGGTAAATTATATTTGCCCATTACTTGTAACGGTAAATAAAATATAGCTGTAAATAATATGCTGCAGTTGATATTGCGAACTAGGTAATTACTGTATCTAGTAATTTGTACATAGGTAATATCAACAATAGATATTTTTCAGTTTGATTATGGTACACACCTTAAAAATTATTCTTCGTAAATAAACAAATTCAATATAAAAACGTATATGCATTTATTAACACTGTTCGGTTCTATTACATTTACTTACACATTAATTTATACGGTAAATAGACGACATAGTTTCTCTGACGGTATTATGATGTATAATTTTACTAATAACAGATGTTGAGCTACATACGCGTCGATTCAGAAATAAGTGAAATATATACAATAATCATTTTAACACATAACAGTGCGCAAAAAATTCAAATCATTATTGCATAGTATGCAAAACGTTTGGTTTAAGATAGCACAAAAAATTATCCACTTTATCTGCATATCAGGATAAAAATTAAACGCTGGGGAAAATCCAATTCAATTTAAAATTCCATTAGTTCAAGTAGGCCAGCTTTTGTTCCCGCATTAAACGAGAATTTCAAAAATTTCCATGCCGATTTACATTTTCATACAAAAAATGCACCGCAACGGTGTTCTAAAGCAATAACAACTTTTCTTCTGATTATATCGACTAATATCGCTCATTGTTATACAATTTCGCAAACTGTCTTTTTAATCCAGTTGGCAAGATAATAATAAAGTGGCCTACCGAAGAAAATATCTGGGGTAGGTGGTACAAACTTTATTCTCTTCCTATATGGGTTACCTATACCATATTAATTTGCATCCCTCTTGACTAGCTGCTAATATGTGCTTTTTCTGTGAAATTCGGGGAAACTAAAAAATATATTTTGCCTTAGGTCCTACCAGAAAGAAAACAGAAGGTAAGGAAAACTGATTTTGGGTACTATCTATCCCTCCAACATAGTAGGAAATGTCGATTAATTTAGCAACGTGTTAAAACTATACTACATTTTGTAAAGTAAAGGCTATTTACGGAGCTATTGGATACTGTACAATCTAATTAGAATAAGTTGATTCTAAAAAGGCAAGTAATTTCTATTGCAACGAATTATATAACCCAGAACCATATATGTCACGTGTAATTGCGTGCATTGGTGCAGTTCGGCACTCATTTTTTTGCATAACGGTTTTGACTTTAGGGGAGTAACATTTTGCAAGATTATTTACCTCTTTGGGCATAAATGGGAATTGCTAAAAGAAGAATACAACCCAAGGGATGCAAAATTAATATTATAATAGAGAACACTATAGAGAATAGAATCCATTCAAGCTTTACCCATTTGTTTCCCCATAGGTCTTCTTGATGACTAGACCACTTTGTAATATATCATTTAATAATAAGAACGTCATCGAGTCTCACCTTCGACTTCGTTCCTTTTCTGTCCTTAAGTCTTACATTACATATAACATATATTTTCATTATTAGTTATTATAAGATTTAACACTATCCAACACTGTTAATATTGTAAACACAAGTTCTAGTCGAAAATTGTGGGACATTTTAATTAAAACCTGTTAAAGACGATTAATCAGCCCACAATTTTTAACGATACCTTATTGGTGTACAGCCAATGATTCTTCAACGTGAATTGTATACGTACTTGTTTATCACTTATTGTTTAACACTACTTGTTCACTGGTTATTCACTTTGTTTTTTATTGCTCATCGCTTCTGTTGATTTTCGAACTGTAGATTAATTGAAAAACTGTCATCTGAGCCCGACCGCTAATATCCAGTATGTTGTCAAGGCTTTCACGTAATTGCTTAAGGTTGCAGATGATCCGCTGGCTAGACCTGCTGAAAAAAGAATAACATCTACTGGGGTACTTCAGCGTATCGTATTTACTGCTTGCAGTTGCCCGCTTCCCTAACCTTCTGGGAGTTTGAGTACTTTAAGTTGTTTTTAAAGAGACAGCAATTGCAAATGACTTTTACTGGACCTGTTATACGATGCATTACTTGGTTAAAAACTAAATATTTATCAAATAACTGGAGGCGGACCCTTTTGAAATTATGGTGCTTTCATGATTTAACGACTGAAACTTTACCTTAACACAAAGTACGCTGCTAATTGTTGTTTTCTTCTTATTGTCAATGTTTCGACATTAATTTGTTAATAAGTAAACCATGCTACCCATATGCTTAAAAGTTTTTTATGCGGGTGTGTGAAAACTTAGTACTAAATTGAAGTACTTATTGAGCCTGGAATTCTAAACACACAACAGCAATTTAGTTAGTGAACATTACTATTACTTATTATCTACTATTAACTTATTGCACAGTGGCAAAGTGAGCTTTTGCAATAGTTATCACATCCTAACAATCTTTAATTGCGTTTATAAGATATTACCATATGTTTTAATGCAATTTCATGGAACAATGCCATTTATGTAATTTAGAAATTATTTGCAGTAATGCAAGCTTGCGTTCTATATCCCAGTAATTTTCACACGAACGTTTTTAAGATTTTGCACATTGCTTACCATGTATCCCTCTGGGGGTAGCCTATATAAATATTCACAGATAAGCATATAAGGGAATTTATCCTTGAATCTAAGCCTCTTCCATCTGGTAGAATAGAATACAACGTTTTAGCAACCTAAACCTTGCAAATTCACAGAAGGTCGAGGTAAGTATATGTAATCGCATATTAAATTGTAAACTTTATTCTAAATATTTATTTGAAATTTCTGATGTTTAAAAAAATAGCAAAATGATCTTTTTAGCACTGCATTCTATCAAAATCGACGTTGCTAGGAAATATAATGAATACATATCGTACCTTTATTTCCTTCATCTGAGGCAGTAGGGACCATCACTAATGCCATCAGTCGTCGATCTTCAGATATCTCGATTTCGCTAACTTGCCTGTATAAGTCATATAAAGTAGCTATGCAGGTCAACTTAATTTTTCCACTTTGGAATAGCTCAGGATGCGTTTTCATAGTTATAATTGATCGCACAGTTCCTAGTCCAGGTAATGCGTCATAGTTTTCTATACTCTGATGTATGTCCACAAAGCTCTTCTGTTGAGTCTGTAAGACAAAATAATACTCTATAGTACTTAAGTTACCTAGATCTATTTCAGTTATTGAAATAACAATTATACCATATAGGTTTTTTAATAACGTCTTCAGCACTGTGGATTTCCAAACCTGGTAAGAGCGGGAGATAACAACTAATAATTGAGTTCATCAAGACCATGTACGGTGTTGATATATTAGTCATATATTAGTTGACAAAAGCGCGAACATGACAGGAACGCAGTGCGCCGACGAACCCTACATTACTTCATGTCGAGTCATTGTGCAATAATAGTACAATATGAAGGAGAACGGTTTAAAGAATACAATTTTGAAATTAAAATTAATATTTCTGTACAACTAAAAGAATTAAGTAAATTTCTAGTTCGTCCAGTAAAATTAAATACGTGTTAAGTTATTAAGGAATATTATTATTATTTATATTGTTGACTGAACTACTATAAGAGATGTGAAAAAAATGCAATATTTTTTTAGTAATACATTTTTATAATATCTCATTGCTAAAAACCAAAATTAACTATCGTCTTTTGCATTTAAGTTAGGATCAAAAGTTTTATAAATTAGTTTATTAAATTGGAGTTTAATTATTCACACACTTTTTAATTAAATTTTGGAGCAAAACGAAATGGCCTTGATAGATTTTAAAAATCTTCAATAACTTTCAGCTTACAACATAAAGCTGTTTTAGTGTAAATAAGAATGACTTACACAAATAGAGCGTTTAATTTTTTCCGTGATATGTATTCTCAAAACAAACACTATTCCAGATGAAAGGAAAGTACCGGAACAATTAATTATAGTTAAGAACATTACATGCCCAAACATTCCCCAAAAATTTGACTATTATTGAAATTTCTGATTATTAAAATATATCATCGCGCTCTAAGAATGACCACCCCGCGGCAGTATGCTTGGACATAAATACCAGTCGGCTAGTGGATCTCTGTTTGATAATCTTCAATTTAGACTGGATAGCGATCAATTGGAAAATAAAAAAACTACATGTATTTTAAACTAATATTTCGCACATTTCCATCGTGATTGACCTGATGGCTGATCGCCTCAGTCATATTACTATTGTACAATGGTTGCAAAATGCAACCATTGTACAACGGCCCGTACAAAGTAATTAGTGATAGCTCGCCAAACGTGACAGTAAAAGTGAACAAGAAAATAACTACATTGCACAAAAACAGAGCGAAGTTGTACGCGGAGAATTAAAACCATTTCTTTCCAAAAGGAAAGGAGAGGGACATAGTCATCCCTTTAGGTTAAGTAGTGTAAGGAAAATTGTAATAAAATTTCATTTTATAGCATTTTAAATTGTTCTCTATATGTGGTGAAGTATCATGGAATCTCAACGACAAACAAACTACGGTTATCTGTTATTTAATATTGTGATGCTGAGAGCGCAAGGTTGTCCTACGCTAAAGACTTGCAATGTTTGTATATACGACACATCACAGTGGTCAGAGGTCTTTAGTAAGTGTTAATGTGGTCTGGATTCACGTCTGTAGTCAAGACTCTCAGTTTCATGTATCAGTCTTAGACGAGTACAATGTAGTCAGTTAAGCCAAGGAGAACAAAGACTGTACATTTACCTTACAGTCTTGTACCTTAGACTTTACCTTTCTTCAGTAAACCCCGTGACAAGGAAGACGCCGTCGCATGTTAATATCAGCACTCACCCTACCGTCTTTCAACCCACAACGTGCCCAACCAAGTGAGACTAGTACGCTTGCCTTAATTTCTTTTAATGGCGAATATTCTTCCTCTTGTGTGACCTTGTTATACTCGAAAGTATCTATCTGTTATGTATAATGTATGTTGCTGTAAGTCGTGGGTAGTAAACATTTCAACTTATACTCTAAGCCAAGAAAACAACATCCAGAAATATTGTGAAGCAAACCTTTTTTTCTTCGAGGGATTTTTCTATGGTGTTGGAAATCTTGTGCACTTGGTCTATTCTAGAATGTTGGTTTCTAAATCCAAATTTAGGGCTTGGAATTAATTTTTTTTCTTCTATTACTGGTTTAGTTGAACTCTGGGGTAGTTGTTTCCTGCAACCACACTTTTTATTTTTGTGATATACATTTCCAGACTACTACTGTGACTAGCCTTTCTACTTCGATATCTTGCTTACACTTTTTTTTTATTTTAACCGATAACATAATTCTTCTTTCGCTTAATGTAAGAATTATGGGGGAATGACCTGAGTTTAAATCATAAACTTACTCAAGATTTATAATGTTAGCGGATATATTCTTATCTATGTAGCAGTCTATAAGATCTTATTTTGATCTGTCGGCCAATAGGTTGGTGTTCCAGTAGAGTGTACTGCGCATCCACTTCCGATGATCGCTTGTTGCAACTCTCTTCGTTTGGTAGTTGTTAATCTGGGACCCAAATTCACGTGTTTGGCGTTGTAGTCACCTCCCGTAATTAATCAATTTCCCTGGTAGCGTAAACATAGTACGTAATCGAAGTTGAGTTTCGAATTTCGCAGTCGCATTCCGGTTATATCTCTAACCTCGAAGATTTTATTTATATTTTCGCCTTTCTCGAAAGTTAACATAAATACCGGTAATAGCTGTTTAGTTTTCCATTCCAATATATTTGTTTACATAATTAATTTTATACTTTTGTTCCAATAGATCACTTTTGATCTATTGGATCAAAAGCTCTTTTGATCTATTAGCTCTGGCTTACAGGTCGGGTGCAAGTTTTTGGGTAGGTAAAATACTTTCTCACAACACCATAAAAACTAGAAAATTAAAGTAAAATACACAAAAAAAACTTTCCTGCAAAAAAAACATGGACGACTCTAAACGTCAACCTCACCTCGTAATTAGCGATATTGGCATATACAGACGCTTCAGTTATTTTGAACTGGTCGTCAAATTCTGAGGGGTACATGTCAAGTGTGAAACACGCCGCGCAGCCATCGTTATTTCGGCTAATTCGTTCCGCCATCGTTCATGTAACCATGCAGCTTTTAATTTATTAGACCAAATTTCCCGACGCTGCCGCCGTATCGTTCGGGAAAAAAATGGCAAGCAAATAAGCGACGCTTCGCAAACTGCAGCACTTTTCAGTCTGCAAACTAATTAGCACGGAGAGCACCGTAGCGCTAATCAGCGAAGCGGCAGAGTAATTACACCTACTCATGCACGGAAGGCAGGCATTTATTATCCGTAAACCTTAAATACCGAGTGGCGTACTATAGGTATATACACGGCCTTCGCATGAAATAATAAATGGTTGCTTATTATCGAGGGGCATTAAAGAAAATAAATATGAAACAAAATTTCATTTTCGGTTTTCAGTATAAAATGACTTTATTGAACTAAAAGGTTTCACCACGTTACTCCTTATCGAAATGAGTTGAATTTGGTCACTATCAGATATAAAAGATCATGTCACATGTTTCTCGATTATATTTATATGAGAAGTTTCAGCTACTTTCAGCGCAAGGTCTAATGATCGAGCAATGACAGTACTTTGCTGTGCCCAATTCGTCACACTGAGATGTATCATACGTCATTCACTGTGACATCTATTACTTTGTGGAGTGACCTTCCATCTAATCTAAGAAATAGCCTTATCATTGCCATGTTTAAAAAAAGGCCGAAAACCCATTTATTTACATCTCAAATAACACAAGTATAAAAAATTGCACTTTTTGCTTTCTTCCCTTTTTGATTTTTATTTTCCCTTTTTGATTTCCCTTCCCTATCTTCCTTCCCTGCATGTAATTCTTTTTTGTTGTAACTCATTATTAGCCGTACATACTATCCTTGTTATGCGAGGGTCTGAAGACGATAAATTGACCCAATTCATGATCAATAGTTTCGAATTGTATAATTTATAAGTTTCCATATATTCTTCTTTTTTTGGGCAATAAAGGTATTATTATTAATTCCATTACACGTGTTTAAAGAGTATTAACTATCATTATCAAAAATTAAATGACATATATAAACATGCGGTTATTATGGTGTTATAAACTAGTCTTCTTCTAGAAACAACATGGTTATATGATCCCCTTTGTTTACCCTTTGATAATGATTGTTAATACTGTCGAAACACGTGTAAGGTAGTTAAAAAGTGTATTGTAGGACGTTAGTCCTGTTCTAATATAATAATACAACAAAAATGCACAAGTTGTACAAAGTAAACCAAAACCAGATCATTTATAATAGTTATTTATTTTATTATTTGTCAATTTGTTGGTTTGCTTTTTTGACATAATAGAGGAAATAGAGCAATGATAATATGACATGCACATAGTGTTCATAGTGCAGCTAAAGAGATTTTCTGCATTCATCAGAGATTGAATGAAATAACTACTCTGCATCCAATACATCATAGGTAACGTCCACAGCATGCTCAGAACATTGTTGTAGAAGAGGAAGTGTAAGCAAGCATAAAAAATGAATCACCTACTAACAAACTTCATTATGTTAACACGAGTGTTAGGCAATCAAACATACACAATTAGTACTACTGACTGCAGACCAGAGGCGGACTAAAAATAATTAGGGTAAATTGTACTGTTTATTATACAATTTACTAAATAAAACAGCAGAAAAATTAAACCAGACATGTTAATAAGGTGAAGTATATTACTCATTAAATAATTCGAAAAGGAAAAGAAACTATCAAAACTAGCGCGTTAATAAAGCAAAGCATCTTTTCATTATCCAATGTATTGTGGCATTACATATTTCAGTCAATGTTGTTGACAATTTGAAAATTATCAGTGCAAATAACTTCGAAAACTAACAAAGTTAGGTATCAAATCACGCTTTCGGGAGGTCATATGATAGTAAGTGGGACCTTGAATCGCAATATAATTGTCAGCCCCACCCAACATCAAAATCGTAAATAACATTACCCATCTTGTGTCACCTCAAATTAAAAGGCTCAACAAGTTCTTTACACCTGCGCAACAAATATTAAAATTGATTAATTCGTTTTCGCACAAAATGGGTTATAAGTGTTATTGTTTTAATCCACAAATGACACTGTTTTGTATATATTTTCTAATTATTTGTTCATCACATGTTGTTTGTAAGTAATTCATGTAGATAGAATGTTTTATTTGCTTTCTTTACAGCTTTACACAAATATACACTAATATATTTATACACACACTTATTAATACCCTATTCCTCTCTCCTCTCTGGCCCTTAATTTCGCTCCATCCACTCCGCCCCCTTCCCTTCCCACTCAGTACCCAATTCCCTTCTTCCTCTCCGTCTTCTTCCTCTTCACTCATCTCCACACACATTGCTTTTATAGATGTTCAAGAGTTTCCCACCCTTCTCCGTATAATCTTACCCTTTATCCTTTATTCGCCTCTCACCCAGTACCTGTTGTTGCTCCTCATTTTTTCATCTCAAGCTTGCTATTCTGGTTTTCATCTTCCCCATTGTGTCTTTTCTCGGATACTTCGGTAGCCGCCGTGTTTATGATAGTACTGGGAATTGCACCTATTCTTGTTTATGCCCGCTATTTGCTCTTGTCTTTCCATGTCCCGATCTCCGATTACCGCCTTTTTCCAAAACCACCATCCACCTTGCCTAAGCCTTTCCACCTCTTCTCTTGATTATCAATTGCTTTCATAGTACCTCTTCCAATCGTTCTGTCCATAGCCAAGCTTCTTCCCCTTCACCTCATTATACTCGAAATTATACATAAATTCCGATACCTCTTCTATCTCCTACATCCACTCCTCTCCTCACCTTCATTTCTAAACTATTTATTTTCATCTCAGTAGCAGATTCGTATTTTTTAATGCATTCTTAACCTATTCACTTGATAGTTATTTTGTTTATTTTGTGGACAAAATTCGCAAAGATGATGTAGTGTAGAAATAATCCAATACTTAAAAGCTGATTAGATGATATGGTGATAAAATATTAGAAAGAAAATTGAAAAATGTAACCTATTAATATTTTAATTTTTACGAGCAAAAAATTGTTCTTTAGTAAACAAACACAGGATTGTATATTAATGAATGTTATTTTCTTTTATTTCAATTTAAGAGTTTGTACTTAATAGTTTAATGCAGTGTGATATTTTTTAAAGCACTCTGGAATATGTAAAAGCTACTAAACAATGTTCACATTC